>NEWO01000567.1:340376-367084 GCA_003013225.1 Phalaenopsis aphrodite
CCTACTCGTATTCTTGTCTGGTTTCGCTTAGGAAGCATATTTGATGCCACTATTGTCACCACAAATTCCACCACAGCTAAGACCACAGACCGCCGACCAGTCAAGTCAAGACTGAGTCTAAGAATTCTATTTAGCACACACCACAAAGACATTCCTAAAATTTTAAAAGAAAAAGATGAAGAAATTACCCAGTACCATAGCTGATCTGCACCATGGGGAGCACACTTCTCCGCGACATCCCAATGTTTTCGATAGGGCACCCGTTGTGAGACATCATCGTCAGAGAAGAAGGTGTAGATACCTAAGGTCGCTGTACCAATACGGTCCAGTAAGCCTGCAGGAAAAGATCACAGAATAAAGCTAGGGTCCAAAGTATCTGACATCATCATAGCAATTGCTAGTGGAATGGAAGAGCATGAGGAGGAGGTCCAGTAGGGTCCTTTAGATCTTAGAAAAATAAAAGAATCAATGATCAAAGAAAAGAAAAATTTATAAAAAAATAGAGTCAAGATTTCTGAGTTGCCTTGAGAGCACAGGGTTTCCATCGATGATGATGATGAAGACTTTGACTATAATGATTACCTCAAAGAAGATTTCATGGATGTTCATGATATCAAAATTAGAGCCGCTGCATCTACGCGCGAGGCTCAACCACTTGTCGAAGGGAATATTGTAGATGAGTTGCATAGGGCTATTCTCCTAAGGGATGAGCAAGTCAACCAACTGGAGAAAAGTATAGAAGAGGGGGCCGCTGCCATGACTGTCATGGACACCATTCAGGAAAAATCGCAAACTCAACAACTATACTCTCTGGAGATCAATCAGCCATAAATCATACATGTCATGGTTGAAAGAGGAGAATTTGCCGCAACAAACAGAGATGAACAACCAAAGAAGGATTCTCCATTGAGTGTCATACCAGAGAAATAATTTAAGCAAATGGTCGAGCAAGTTCGGGAGGCCTTATCCTAATCTAAGGGTGGTGCATTGATTTTAAAGGGTAGACCCTATCTGGAGGAATTTGATGTTGTACCCTTCCGTAAGGGTTTTGTGTCTCTAAAGTTCAAGATATTTGATGGGACTGGAAATCTTAGACAGCATATAACACACTTCCGAACTAGTTGTGGCAACAAAAGAAATAGTGAAGCTTTACCCTTCCAACAATTTGTGAGCAACTGTCAGGGATTGCCTTTGACTAGTATGCTGATTTTCCCAACAGATCAGTTCAAACATTTGCCGAGTAAGAAAAACTATTTGTGAAGAGATTTGCTGAAGCGCAACATCATTTCTCTGTAGGAGAGCTAATAATGGAAAACAAAAAATCCCAATGAGACTTTGGTGGATTACATCTTAAGGTGGAGAAACCTTAGCATAAACTGTGAACCTCAGCTACAGGAGCATCATGCAATATAGATTTTACTCAAAAGCATTCATGGTCTAGTAGCTTTCATGCTCAAGGGACTTACCATCAAATCCTTTGAGAAGCTACTCAGTAAAGCCAATAGTCTTCAAGAAGAAATCAAACATATGGATTCACACAAGAAGTCCAAGACAATCTGAGTGTTTGAAAAGAAATCAGGAACAGTAGCGACTGTCGACCACAGAAAACAACCAATGAAGTTATATGTAAAAAATCTTCGTCAATCTTCATCACAGCAGGCTCATAAAGAGAATAGTCAGTCTAGCCAGCAACCGCCTCAAGCAGGATCATTTCAAAAAGAGAATGAAAGAATATTTTTGGCAGAATGGTAGAAAATGGTGTATTCTTTCAAAGATGAAGCCGTGTCTAAAATGTTTAGAAGTCTGATGAAGAAGTCTGAGTTCAGACTACCAAACCCAAAGAAGCTCGAAGAAGTACACATGAAAGATTAACCAAATTACTGCCCGTACCACAGATTGCTGGGGCACGCTATAGAAGAATGTTTTATTATTAAGGATTGGCTCAAGAAAAATCTCAAAGAAGGAAATGATCCCAAAGGAATATTTAAGAAAACCTAAAAAAGTTCCATAAATATGATTTCAGCTGAGCCAATTTCTCAGATTTATCGATATACTGGAGAAGAGGGATGGAGTACGACTTGGGACAAGCTCAAAATGGTCCTAAACCAAATAAATAATTCATCAAAACAATCTTCTACATATATCAGAAAAGATGAATGGAATGAAGTTTGGAGCAAATCAATGAATAAATTATTAAATCAAATCTAGAATGCATCAAAACAAGCTTTCGTCCAGAGTCTTTTGCCTGTCAAACCCGAGATGAAGGTTTCACTACAAGATCTGTCATCATCAAAGAAAAAGAAAAAGAAACCAAAAAGATTGATAGCACGGGGAGTAGGGTAGGGGCTGCCTCTACTAGATTGGTTATCTCGGATTCGGGGAAGAAAATCCTCAAACCCCTGACTTTGTGTGATTATCTTTTTGCCCTTTCACGGTCTTATGAATTTAAATATCATGATTTCATCTACGTTTTAGCTATTTCTAGTGACGACATAATCAATAATAACCAATCTAGCCTCAATATGAATTACTGCAATGATCCTCAAATCATACTTTAGTCTGACAAACTCATTGTCAAGACCAAAGAAGACATCACCGATACTAGCTAGGATAACACCGGAAGTAAGGAACCAATCCTCGAGCACTACGGTGCACCACTTGCCATTGAATTAGATATTTCTGACAAAGAAGAAACACTAAAAGATTCAAGAATGATATATCAAGGGATAAAATTACAGAAGTGAACTTAAGGAGTGGGAGAGTGTTACCCCAAATACAGCTCCAACAGATAAAGGAAAATAAATAGTAACTAAAAAAGAACTACCTTCACCTCCAACAGTGGAAGAACCACATTACCAAGTGAAAATTGGAGCACCACATAAAGTGGATTACAACGTGCTATCTCATCTTAGGAAGTTACAGACCTGATTAAGCATCTATGACGCTCTAATCCTGTCAAAGGAGATGAGAGAAGCTCTAGTTATAACCTTTCTTGACCTAGAGATTTGTTTAACTCAGTTGGCCAGCACATCCTCGGATGAAGTTTGTTCGTTGAAAGAACAACTTGGGTAACCTTCACAGATGAAGATTTGCTGCTTGGTACCGCCGACCACAACCGACCACTCTACATCTCTGTTAACATCGGCAGATTTGTGTTGTCCAAAATTTTAGTACATCCTAGAGCATCAATCAACTTGATGAGCCTACGAACATTGGCCTATTTGGACATCAAAGCTCATGAGCTTACAGACGATAAAATTATGCTAAGAGGATTTAATCAAAATGGAGAAAGAGCCCTTGGATCGATTACATTTCTTATGAAGGTTGGAGAACTAGTAACAACTGCTAAATTTCATATCATCGATAGCGAGACCTCTTTCAACGCTCTACTGGGTCAACAATGGATTCATGAACAAAACATGGTTTTATCGTCTCTACAACAATGCATCAAGTACTACAAAGAAGGACAATAACTTTACATCAAGGGAGATCTACAATCATTTTCAGTTCATGAAGTTAGCATTCATGAAGATGCTGCCTACTACGCGCCTCCAAAGAAAACTATTTTCTCACGTGAAACTGCGACAAAAAAAAGTAAAGATTCAGAAGAATTACAATGAATGGGCCACTCAACTCTGCTTCAACAATCTTTCACCACTCCTTTGCAAAAAATTGGGGGAGGTTCTTTTTGAGGCCGGGGAAGAACCAACTTAATCATTGAATGGACTAGGCCAACCATCAACATTGGTGATGAGGACAGTTGTGACGATAAAATAATGATGACAAAACAAAAGAAGCCTCAATACGAGATATCCTTAGAAAATGTCGAGAAAAGCGAATATAAGAATGTATGGTCGGATAAATTACTATGTGAATGTTATGACCCTTGCTCTGATCCTCCCTCAAAAGGTCAAGAGTTTAGAGGTCAAGAAATTTCGTAGTGTTGGTTCAAAGATGATAAAATTTTACAGTGCTTGTATTTCTACTAATCTTGAAAGCATGTAAATTTGGATGATGATCCTAATGAATTAATGGAATTACCTTTTGGTTACTTTTTCCTTATGTACAAAAATTAAATCAATAGGGACACTTACTAAAACAAATGCCAAAAGATAAATTTCAACTTTCTAAAATATTATGGAGTGTTAAAAGTTGAACTCCTAACTCAAAAGAGGGTCTCAGATTTGAAACAATTGGACCAGTTGATGATTTAGAATTTTGAATGGTTGTTACTAGTGAATCAGAAGAGGATTGCCTTGATATGGAGGATGACTACTGATTAGCTAATTGAAAACGCTCTGCCAGAATTTGAGGAGGAAATTAAATTAATGGTTGATCAGTTAAGGAAATCAACCTTTGGACTGAAGCACAACCCCAACTTACATTTATAAGTTTTCTACTCAATGATGAAGAATCTCTACAATTGATCAAATTGTTAACAAAATTCAAAGATTGCTTCTCATTGAGTTATGGTGAAATGTCAGGACTGTCAGCAGAGTTTGTAGTTCATAAACTTAGGGTGGACGAGAATATAACCCCAGTAAAACAAACTCCAAGAAGAATGTGCTTCGAAGTAGAAATTAATAAACACAAATTTTATAAAAGAAGAGTAATACCCCACGTGGTTGGCTAACATTGTACCTATTAAAAAGAAAAATGGACAAATCTGTGTTTGCGTCGACTTCAGAGATTTGAAAAGGGCATGTCCAAAAGACGAGTTTCCACTACCAATACCAGAAATGATGGTGGATATCGCTTCAACACATGAAATTTTCTCCTTCATGGATGGATCATTGGTATATAACCAAATCAAGATGGCTTTCAATGTTGCATTACTTACAGACTTCAGAACGCCGATCGAAATTTTCTACTACACAGTGATGTCATTTGGGTTGAAGAACGACAGAACAACATACCAACGTGCAATGACAAAGATTTTTAATGACCTCATTCACAACCAAGTGGAATGCTACGTGGATGATTTGGTCATAAAAGTAAATAAAAGATGGACCATTTGTACAAATTGAGGATCATGTTTGAACAGTTACGATGATATGACCTTAAAATGAGTCCCATTAAATGTGTTTTTGATGTTACCTCCATGAAATTTCTACGGTTCGTTGTCCGTCATCAGGGAATTGAGATCGACTTAGATAAGATTAAAGCAATCTTGAAAATGCCTCCTCCTAAAACCTTGAAACAACTACGTTCATTCTAAGCGAAGTTGGCATATCTGAGATGCTTTATTTATAATCTCTTAGGTAGGTGTCAGCCCTTCTCGGCATTATATAAAAAGGATGTCAAATGATTGGGAAGAGAAATTTTAGCGAGCCTTTGAGGATGTCAAAAAATATTTAATGACATGTTCTGTTTTGGCTGCGCCTATCCCAGGGAAACCGTTGATATCTTATACCCCGGCCTTCGACGACTCTCTTGGAGCCCTCTTAGCCAAAAATCAATGATAAGGGTGAAGAAAACACACTTTACTATTTGAGTTGTTATCTGATACCGATGGAAGCAAAGTATCCACCTATTGAGAAGCATTGTCTAGCTTTAATTTTTGTCGCCCAAAAGCTTAGACATTACATGCTTTCTCATAAGTTTTCCTTAATCTCAAAAGTTAATCCATTGCAATATTTGATGACCCGACCAACAGTCTCTAAACGTTTAGCAAGATGGTCAATGATTTTATTGCAATTTGGTATAACTTTTGTTCCTTTGCCTGCTATGAAGGGACAAATTCTAGCAGAATTTCTCGCTGCACACCCACTGCCAGCTGGGTCCCCTGTTAATGATGAACTACGAGATGAGTAGATACTACAAATGAAATTTGCGCAACACTAGAGATGTACTTTTATGATTCTTCATCATCCAAGAAAGAAAAAGGATCAGGCACAGCCATACCACACAAAGCAGGGATCAATTTGATCTTTATCATGCCAGATAAGGGTATATTGATGTTCTCATACCACCTGACAGATTCGTGCACCAACAATGAAGCTGAATATGAAGCTTTAATCATCAGATTGGAGTTGGCAATCTCAATGGATATAACAAACAATGCAATTTACGACAACTCATGATTCGTCATTCAATAGGTTGCTATTGGAATACCATCAGTACGCGATGAAACTGCTAAAACAGATCCTTAATGTGACTTTTTACCGGATTCCTATGAGAGATAATTCCCTTGCCAACGCTCTAACAAAACTTGCTAAGGAGCTGGTGTGTCCTCTGAAGGATTCCATTGAAATCACAATACAAGGAAGTCATGTTTTGTCTTGAATCTACCTCGAGACTCTACACAAACTTTGAAAAGAAGAAGAGATAAATGCCATTGCTGATATCAATGAAGATTGATGCAATTCATTAATAGAATATTTGTAAACTAGAAAGTTGCTAGATGATAACATTCTTGTATCATAACTTAAAACAATAAAGCAAGTTTGGGGCTTTAAATTGTCATTTTTATTTCCTCTAACTCTACTCTCATCATTGAATTTTTCCCTATTTATTATGAACTACATTCTCATTCATACAACCTCATACGATTCTTTTCGATTGTTGACTGAGACAATACCAGCCCGGTTCTTACATGTTCTCACAATAAATTTTAACATCTAGATTGGCCAAATCAAGAAGTAAATGAAGTGCATAGATTTAAATCATCACAACTTCTTCCAACATTAAAGATTAATACTCTCCACAACTTCCATCCAAAACTTAATTACTTATCATTTTAAGAAGAAAGATAAGGAGAACTACTCAAAATCCATGGAGAAAATATAACCACACTTCAGTTTAAAAAAAGAAATCATTGTCAAACAAACAACAAGTTTCGATTAAAACCAAAAGTAGTCTAAAACAAAAAGATAAAAACATATATTAAGTCCTCCACCAAACTCTTGAAGTTTCTTTGAATCTCTTCTCTTTTACATTCACTCAAAATAAAATAACAAAAAGGATAAAGTAAATAAAAAGTGGTTCCTGAAAATCTCTCCAAACTAACTCCCCAAAGAAGAACTTTCAAAACTTACTAA
Source organism: Phalaenopsis aphrodite (assembly GCA_003013225.1). Taxonomy (NCBI): domain Eukaryota; kingdom Viridiplantae; phylum Streptophyta; class Magnoliopsida; order Asparagales; family Orchidaceae; genus Phalaenopsis; species Phalaenopsis aphrodite. Next base: position 347,417 of record NEWO01000567.1, read on the forward strand.
TATTTTCAGTACTCTTTTCTGAGTCTTCTCTTCTTTCTTTTATAGTTTTCCAAGAGGTGCATTGGGATCTCTTCAAAATGTATCTTGATTCAATGTATTTGCCCAAGAGACGCATCCTTTCATGATGATTTTCATCAATGGTGGTTAAAACCATCTATTAAGCCAATTGGTGCCTCAAAAACCTCTTCGAAATTTGTGAAAACTGATTTTACTTGTCTGGAAACTGCCACTGGCGCTTAAGCACAGGGTCTCGGTGCTTAGGCATGGGCTTCTCTATTCAACCGGCTCTTAAGCGCCAGATCTGGTGCTTAGGTGCCAAAAATCTTTTGCAATTATCTAAAAAATAAGTATAAAAATGTGTCTAAAAACACTATATATTTTAAATGTATCAAAATCCCCCAAACTTAAAATATTACTTTTGCTCAAGTGACAGTTCAGTCTTTAAAAACCAAATATGTATCATATGTATATGAGTTTCTTTAGGAGTCACTAAAATTTAGATTTAGAAATATACTTGTCCAATTTAGAAAAAATAATTAGTAAATGAGAACAACTTAAAGTTTAAAAATTTTTAAAGTTAAGAACTATGAAAATATGAGTTCCACTCTAATTCAAAAATATTGTAAGTTCTCTAAATTTAGATTTTAGTTGTTTTATTTTCTCTACTTACAAATTTTTATTAAAAATAATTTTACTTACTATATTATATTTATAAGCTGAAGATTTTATCAAGTCTTTTACTTTAAAAAGATCAAATATAGAACCAATTTTTGATTAGGCACTAATCCTCAAGCTTCTCCTATCATACATTTCTTTTCTTTTTCTTTTCTTTTTTCTTTTCTATTCATCTTGTTCTTTTTCAGGCAAGGATTACTATATCTGGATAGGCCTTTAATCATTTTGAATTCCACTTCTCCTTTCCTAAAGTATAGTATTAATATAAAACATTTACTTATAAATATAATAATAGTTTGAAAATCATTTTAATAAAAGAAATTTAAGTATTAAAAATAAAAGTTTAAATTTTCTAAATTTTTTAAAAATACAATTTTTCTTACTAAAAATAGTCACTTATATTAATCATTTTCTATACTAAAAATATTTAACTTAAAGTTTTTCTTCATTACTTAAAATTTTAACTAAATGTTCTTACTCATTTTTAAGATTAAATTTTACTTCCCTAATATATCTTCTTATACATAATCAATTTTTCTTTTAAAATCAAATTCACTTGTAGTACATTTGAGAACAAATAAAATTCCAGTTTTGAAAATATTTTTCATCCCCCCAAACTTAAATTTTTAACAGATTAAATAGTTTAGCATTAGATATATATAAGCAGGAATGAAAACTTAAAAATAAATGCTAACAAGAATTTTAGAACCTAATGATACAATTATCAAACTAAAATAGGAGTAAAATTAATTTTTGATCAAATTTTTTATATTTTCATTTTATTTTAACATGTTGAGATTCAAATAGACTTCTAAACAATGGGTATGAACATAAAAGCAAATATACACCCTACTGACATCACAATCTTAACATAAAGAGAAACTTACAAACATGATAAAAGAAAAATAAAAGGGTTGCAGTTTCTGAATTTAAAGTTTAAGATCTAAGCTAGCAAGATTTTCTATTTTATAGAAGATATGAAATTAAGTTAAGTTCTAAACTAACTAAATCACACTACTAAATACAAAACAACAGTTACTACCCTAAAATTTAAAAATAAAATAATAAATACCACAAACGTCACAATAAGAATAAAACATAAAAGTCCAAAACACAACATAGTCCAAAATAACACACAGATGCAAGTGTAGAAAGCTCAGACCACATAGTTCATATCATATTACAATCATAAAATGAATCTGTCAGTTCTATTCTTCATCCTCAAAATCACCACTATACAATTTTTCAGCAGGATCATAATCAGGATATTGAGGCTATGGAGGAAATTGCACTCCTGGTTCACCTCTAATTAGGCTCTCCAAAGATGAGTGGAATTTCTCTTCATAATCACTTTTTCTTCTATTATAACTATTAGTATGATCTGCAAAAAGCTCTAAACTTATTACCTTCTCAGTGGTAAAATTAATATTATCCATCATCTTCTACAATAACTCATCTTGAGTCTTAATAGAATCAGCTCTAGATGTAGAAGCACGCGAAGCAGATGGTCTTGATGAAGATGCAACAGAGGTAGATGCAGCAGACGTCTCTAATCCATAGCTTCTGGAATATCCCCCTCTCCAGCAAAAAATCAAATGCTCAGAATAAGTCTTCACATTCACCTTCATGATGAGCTTTAGAGGTAACAAAACTTCCTCCCAACTATCATACTTTGCTCCAGCCTGCTCGCATAAAGAAATTATCAAAGAAGAAAATCTCATTCTTGCAGTAGTAGTAGTTCTAGCAGAACTGATGATAGTCTGATAGATTAATGCCCCTATGTTTATGGGCTTTCCCTCCTGAATACAATAATTCAACGTCGCTCTCTCTCTGGTCACTTCACTGAGATGATTGGTTGGAAGCAGACGAGCAGAAAATCTCAAGAAAGAAAATCTCATTTCCACTGTTGGCGGACTATCAGGTCTTCCACTTCTCCACTTAGACTCTTAAAACATCGCTCTTGAATCAATTTTTGTGACTATAGAGCGTCACTATATTGATCCCGAGCTTTTGAACTAACAAATTTGCTCGAATCAAATGGGCTCTTTCCTTTACTCCTTCTCATTCTTGGTTCCATTCTACAAATTTTATAAATTCAAAAAATAACTTTAAAAATTAAGTTTAAATCACTAAACTAAACTTCCAAAAGCACTAACTAAACTTCCCAAGCAATTTCTTAGATTTTTTTTTCACTTTTCACCATGAATAGTAAATTTTTGAAATCTTCCAAATGTGCTTAAAATATATGGTGAAAATCCAAAATTTTTGCATAAAAGTAAAGCTCTTACCTCAAGGAACTTGTAGATAGCAAATCTCACTTGATTCCACCAAGAAATCTTAAAATTTCACTTGTCCTAGCCCTAAAAATTGTGAACTCAAGTTCGGGAAGACCATAAGAGGTGTTAAAATGGCTTTTTTGGACCAAAAATTCACTTTTAACCGTTCGCAAACCGGTTTTTTTGAACCGGAGCTTAAGCGCGGGTAAGTGGCGCTTAGGCGCCTGCCTCTCGAGTTGGGTCGCGCTTAAGCGCAAGATGTGGCGCTTAGGCGCCAGTGCACAATTTTTAAAAATTTTAATTGTATGTAAAATGCACTATTAGCCTAAGTAAACCACCCCTAAATGGTCTAAAAGCACTTAAATGATTATTTTTACATCCTATAACTCCCTTCTCTCTCAAAATTCTCCATAATAATTTATTCAATTTAAGGCTAAAAATAACACAAATTTTCATAAAAATAAACTTATATTAATTTACAAAGAAGTACAAACACATTTAACACTTAGTTCTCTCTCCAAACAGTCTTGGATGAGAAAATTTTCCTTAGTACAAAACACTTAACACACATCTACAATTAAACAAATAAGTGATACAAACACTAAATACAAGACATAAAAACTGACACACTTAAGAACATGACTCCAAACACACAATTCCTAACACTTAACTTAATGTCACTCTTCATTAGAAGGAATGAATTCTTGTCTCTCAGTAGTCTCTTTAGGAATATAGAGTTGATAAAATGGATGGTGGTGACAAGCTCTAATACTGTCTTCATCAATCCACTTTTGCTTAAGGAACATCGCCGTATCCGCTTCTTTTATATAACTGGTATGATTGAATTGCATCGTAAGTTGCCACCCAATATGTTCTAGATGAGCATGCAATTCAAGTACCTTAGTCTCTAATATAAATATAGTTTTCTCCATCTTGTTGATCTTCTCCGATATCCCTTCAATACTAACGGCTAAAAAACTGTTATACATCTCCTATGCACTTTGACTTGTGAACTTTTTCCTCATAGCTTCTTCCTTCTTCTTCAAATCCATCTCTCATGAAGACATTTTCTTTAAATCTCTCTCTTTCTTATACTTTTAGGGCTAAAAAATAATCTGGCGTGAAATTCCTTCACAAACCCTTTCTATTTATAGGCCTAATTGCCCCTCATAACTTCAAGGCACAACTAGAAACTGCCAAGACGCGTTTATTTCAACTAAACTGCAGTTACATCTTTTAGAAATTTAAATTTGTACATGTGAGTAAATTGTCGCGCTTAAGCGTCGGATCTAGCGGATAAGCGCTAGTGCACTTTTTTGCACTAGTCAACTTAACATCCAAATTCTTATTCTAACATGTCTAGGTCACTAAATAAAGTCTAAAAATCATTACTAGCACATAATAAACTAAAAAATACTACCCCAAATTTCTTAATCAGACTCAAAACAACAATCAAAGTAAAAACACAATGATAACTATGTGTTGCCTCCCACAAAGCTCATGGTTTTACGTCGTCAGCCTGACGTAACTAGTGCTCATTCTAGTTGACCCAACATCATTCCATCATTATATTTAAGTTTATCCCATATATAATAAGGTTTCAGTCTATGTCCATTCACTTTAAAATTTTTCTCAGAATTAAGATCTTTAATATCCACAGTTCCATTAGGATAAACTTTTATTTCAACAAATGGGCCCATCCACCGAGACTTAAGTATGACTGGAAATAATCTAAACCTTGTATTCTATAGCAAAATTTATTGCCCTGGCTAAACATTTTTAGTAAGAATCTTTCAAACATGCCACATTTTCATCTTTTCTTTATAAATCTTAGCACTCTCGTAAGATTCATTCCTTATCTCTTCAAGCTCATTTAATTGTAACAATCTTTTCTCACTAGCATCTTCTAAATTATAATTAAACTCTTTAATAGCCCAACATGCTTTAAGCTCAATTTCAACTTGTAAGTGACAAGCTTTCCCAAATGTTAGCCTATATGGGGACATTCTTATAGAAGTTCTATATGTAGTCTAGAAGCCCATAAAGCATAATCAAGTTTAACTCACCAATCCATTTTTGTTAGATTCATAGATTTTTCCATAATTCTTTTAATTTCTCGATTAGATAATTCAGCTAAACCACTTGTCTAAGGATGATAAGTAGTAGCAATCCTATGATTTATATGATATTTCTTCAATAACTTCTCCATAATGACATTTTTGAAATGACTTCTCCCATTAGTAATGATAACTCTCGGCATCCCAAATCTACAACATATGTTCATTTTAAAAAATTTTGCAACACTTTGAGCATCTCATCAAGGTAAGGCAATAGCTTCTATCCATTTGGATACATAGTCCACTGCTAACAGAATATAAAAGTTTATGAAAGATCGTATAGATGGTCCCATGAAATCTAATACCCAAACATTAAATATTTCAACTGCTAGCATATAATTGAGGGGCATCTCATTTCTTCTAAAAATATGGCCTACTCTTTGACATCTATCACAAGTTTTAATATAATCATTAATATCTCTAAAAACTGTAGGCAGATAAAATCCAGATTGTAGAATTTTGTATGCTATTTTATCAACACCAAAATGTCCTCTAAAATCAGAATTATGACATTTTTAGACAATTTCATAAGTTTCTTGTAATGGTACACATCTTTGAATGGTCAGATCCTTTATTTATCTATATAAATATGGGTCATCCCAAAAATAAGTCTTAGCTTCAGAAATATATTTCCTCATTTATTGGTATGTCATTCCATAGGGTTAACAATATAGTTCACAATGTCAAACTTGAAAATGTTCATTAATTTCTTTTTCAAACAGAGTGATTTTTCTAATTCAAACCTGAACAAATGATCAACAATTTGATTTTCAGTTCCCTTCCAATCTACGATTTGAAAATCAAATTCTTGTAAAAGAAGAATCCATCTTATAAGTCTTGGTTTAATATCCTTCTTTTTCATTAAGTACTTAATAACATAATGATCTGTATACACTATGAAATGAGTTCCAATCAAATATGATCTAAATTTATCAAAAGACATATACTATTACTAATAACTCTTTTTGCGTTGTTCTATAATTAATTTGAGTTTCATTAAGACTTTTACTAGCATAGTAAAGAGTTTTGAAAATTTTATCATATCTTTGTCTTAAAACAGCTCCAATAGCATAATCACTTGAATCACACATAAGTTCAAAAGGTTTTTCCCAATTCGGTGAATCTATAGTTGGTGTAGTGATTAATTTTTCTTTTAATAAATTAAAAGCTTTTAGGCATTCCTCATCAAAATAAAAAATTACATCTTTCTTCAGTAAATGACTTAAAAGCTTAGCAATCTTATAAAAGTCCTTAATATATCGCCTGTATAATCCAACATGTCCTAAAAAACTCTTAATTTTCCTTACATTTGTTGGATAAGGTAAATTAGCGATCACTTAAATTTTAACAAGATCAACTTCCATACCATTTTGTGATATTTAATGACCTAATACAATTCCTCCTGCTACCATAAATTGGCAATTTTCCCAGTTAAGGACTAAATTTTTTTTTCACAGCACTTAAGAACTTTAAATAAATATTCTAAACATAAGTCAAATGAAGTTTGAAACACCGAAAAAGTCATCCTTAAAGAATTCAATCCCTTTTTCAATTAAATCACAAAAAATTGTCATCATACATCTTTGAAATGTAGCAGGGGCATTACATAAACCAAAGGGCATTCTTCTAAAAAAAAATTGCCATAAGGACTGGTAAATGTTGTTTTCTCTTGATTCTCAAGAGATATTTTAATTTTGTGATAAATGGTATATCCGTCCAGAAAATAAAAGTATTTATGCCCAGCTAGTCTATCCAGCATTTGATCTAGAAAGGGTAGTCGAAAATGATCTTTCATAGTGGCAAGATTTAATATTCTATAATCAATGCATATTCTCCACCCTATAACTTATGTAGTAGGAATTAACTCATTATGATCATTCACAGTTACAGTTACTCATCCTTTCTTAGGACCACGGTGGATTGGACTAACACATGCACTATCTGAAATAGGGTAGATAATTCGAGCATCCAACCACTTTAAAATTTATTTCCTTACAACCTCTTTCATAACATAATTTAATCTCCATTATGGATGATGCATGGGTTTGCAGTTTTCTTCCAGATTAATTCTATGAATACAAATTGAAGGACTGATACCTTTAATATCAGCGATTGTCCATCCGAAGGCTTTCTTAAAATTTTTTAGAATTTTCATCAGCTTTTCTTCTTCTTCCTAACTTTAAGGAAATTATAATAGGTAAGTAGAGGAATCTCCTAAAAAGGCATATTTTAAATGTTCAGGAAGTAATTTTAACTCATGTTCTGGAGGTTTTTCAATAGATGGACAAAATGATTTGACTTTGTCTATCGTGTCCAAAATTTCAAAACTTTCCTGAACTTAACTTGAATCTTCATTAAAAAGGTTAACATATTGATCTAATTCATCTTCTTGCTCGTGTTCCAAATCTTTTTCTTCAGATTTTTCTTCATAAGTAGTCTTGAAATTGCATTCGCTCAGATATCTTATAACACCCATTCTATAGCATTCATCTTTTTTTACATTTTTCAGGGTATTTCATTGATTTTGAAATGTTAAAAGTAATAGTTTGATCATTGACCTACATTATTAATTCCCGTTTCTGTGCATCTATCATTGCTCTCTCTATGGCTAAGAAAGGTCTCCCCAAAATGATAGGTATCTCTTTATCTTCCTCTATATCTAGCACAATGAAATCAAGAGGAAAGATAAATTGATCCACTTTCACTAGGACATCTTCTATAACTCCTTTAGAATAGGTTAATGAATGATCTGCTAACTCCAGAGTTATAGTAGTAGGGGTTATTTCTCCTAATCCCAATCTTTTAAATATTAATAATAGCATAAGGTTAATGCTTGCACCTAAATCACATAAAGCTTTTTCATAAAATTTGTCTCCTATTGCACATGGAATTGTAAAGCTACCAAGATGTTTAAGCTTTTTAGGAAGTTTCTTCTGAATTATAGCACTACACTCCTCACTAATTGCAACAGTCTCATTATCTTCAAACTTCATTTTTTTTTTAGAATATCCTTTATGAACTTTACATAGCTTGGCATTTGTTCTAAGGCTTCCACAAATGGAATATTAATTGTAAGCTTCTTCAATATTTCTAGAAATTTTGGAAATTACTTATCCAACTTTTGTTGTCGAAGTCTCTGAGGAAATGGAGGTGGTGGTTTTTCTAAATCACTTTACGTCGGAGAAATACGTCTTTCAGAATTTTTCAGAGCATCCTCTTTTGATTCTTCAATTTCTTCTCTCCCTACTTCAATCTCTTTTTGAACCCTACCTTCCAACTCTCTTCTGCTTCTAAGTTGTAGGGCTTTAACTTGCTCTTTATCCTGGTTATTTAGATTTGATTCAGTATTACTAGGAAGTGCTCATTGGGATCGATTACTTAATGAACTTGCAATTTATCTAAGTTGACTCTCAGTATTTCTAATTGTAGCTCCTTGACTTTATAACCGATTACCCATTGGTAACACCACTTCTTCAATAGAAAACTTCTTATCCTTGAACTGTGTATTTATATTGTAACCTGGAGGATAAGTAGATCTATAATTATTATTCCCTTGGTTGTTCAAGTTTCCTAATGAGTTTCCTTGGTTGTTCCCCCATTGCTGATTATTACCACCACCTGAATTATTATTCTAGTTAAAGTTAGGATGGTTCTTCTAACCTAGGTTATAATAATTGGGATATGGGTTATTTTGCTTAATATTTATGGCATTCAAATTTTCTAATGATACTTGAGAATCTACCATTTGGCCTAATGATATCTCTTCAATCATGGAAATTGGTTGAGAAAAAGTTATTCCAAATTTGTCTAACTTCCTTGAAATTGTAGCAACTTGATTTTCTAACATAGTAAATGCATCAGTTTCATGAATATTAGATACTTTCTTAGGATTCACCCTCTTAGAAGGCCATTGAAAATTATTGGTAGCCATCTCTTCAATTAAAGCATAAGCGTCATGAAATGATTTTGAGATCAATGAACCACCAGCAGTGGCATTGATGATAGATCTAAGAGAACCAATTAATCCATTATAAAAGGTTTAAATTATTAATCAATCTGGTATAACATGGTGTGGACACTTTTTTAAGAGTTCTTTAAATTGTTCTCATGCTTCATAAATTGATTCCCCTTCAAACTGATTAAAAGATGTAATATCTTTTCTAAGTTTCACAGTTTTTGATGGTGGAAAATATTTAGCAAGAAATTTTTGTGCTAAATCACCAAGCTCGAATATATCTAGGTGGTAACAAATTCAACCACATCTTAGCTTTATCCCTCAGCGAGAAAGGAAATAACCTAAGTCTTATGGCATCATCTGAAACACCATCGTATTTAAATGTAGCACACAATTCTAGAAATTGATAAGATGTAAATTTGGATCTTCAATTGGTGATCTCCCAAACTTATTTTTTGATACCATTTGGATAGTAAAAAGTTTAAGCTCAAATGAATTAACCAATATAGTAGGTTTTTTAATACTGTAATGAAGTTCATCTACAATATGGTAGGCATAATCTTTTGAAAGTCTAAACTTTTGATGAATTTCAGCATTTTGATTATTTTGGTTTGTCATTTCTGTAATTTTTTTGGATTTTTCAAGTTTTTTATTTTTTTTGGTTTTTTTGATTTTTCTAAGAATTCTTTCTAATTCAGAATCGTAGGGCATTAGTCCTTCAGAACCTGAACTACGCATACACTAACATAAAATAAAATAAAATAAAATAAAACATACAAAATAAGATATAATATTTAATGTTTAAATAATACTTTCTAAAAATAGAAATTTACTTAGTTTTCTTCCCGGGCAACGACGCCAAAAACTTGATGCCCGATCTTAATGCTTATGCACAGTATAACAATAGTTCTGATGGTATTTTTCACTTAAATTTTTTATTTTGCAACAAAACCAAAAACTTGATCCTCAAGAAAAATAAAAATTTAACTGTTTAATTTATATATATTTATATTGGGATACTATGAAAGTATATGTATCATTATCAAGTAATATAAGACTTTTTTATTAAGACCTGAATATCGAATCCACAGGTAAGATTATGCAATATGCATCTTTTCGAAAGTTTTTCTAATTTTAAAAAGATAATTACTTAAACTAAAAGTAATTTTTGCAGGAATTTAAAATATAAATATTTTTGGTATGTTTGATATTTTAACGAAACAATAACAACTTAAAAAGGTAAATAAAGTTTTTGTAGAAGAAAAGTACTTAATATGAAAATATCTTTCTTCTTATCATGAATCAGTAATAAGTATAGGAATTCTGTTGTGGAAGTATGCAAATTGTGTTGTGTAAAATAAGAGCAATAATATTTTTTACTTTTAATAGAGATGCTAAAAAGAATATTGGCTAATTTAAAGTTTGAATAGTTCTCAAGACCATTTAGGTAGAGAGGAAACTAGCTCTGACTCTAGAGTTCCCTCGATTCCCTCCACCTGGGGGCTAACATTCTCATACCAGAACCTAAAATAATAAACCAAGTTGGGGGCTTTAACCTGTCACTTTAAAGTCCTCTAACTTTACACCCATCAATGAATTTTTCCCTATTTATTTACACTCAATCATATGAACTACATTCTCATTCATACAATCTCATGTGATTCTTTCGAATTATTGACTGAGACAATACCAGCCCGGTTCATACATGTTCTCACAACAAATTTTAACATCTGGATTGGCCAAATCAAGAAGTAAATGAAGTGCACGGATTAAAATCATCACAACTTCTTCCAACATTAAAGATCAATACTCTTCACAACTTCCATCCAAAACTTAATTACTTATCATTTTAAAAAGAAATAAAAAAAAAACTACTCAGAATCCATGGAGAAAAAAAAACACACTTTAGTTTAAAAGAAGAAATTATTAGCAAACTAACAGCAAGTCTCGATTCAAACAAAAAGTAGTCTAAAACAAAAGGATTAAAACATATTTCAAGTCCTCCACCAAAATCTTGAAGTTCCTTTGAATCTCTTATCTTTTACAATCACTAAAAATAAAATAACAAAAAGGATACACTAAATAAAAGTGGTTCCTTAAAATTTTTCTGAACTAACTCCCTATAAAAGAACTTTCAAAACTTGCCAATATTTTTGGGGCTCTTTTCTAAGTCCTCTCTTCTTTCTTATATATTTCTCCAAGAGGTGCCTTGGGATCTCTTCAAAATGTGTCATGATTCGATGTATTTGTCCAAGAGACACATCCTTTCATGATAAATTTCATCCATGGTGGTTACAACCATTTAGTAAGCCAATGGGTGCCTCAAAAACCTCTTCAAAATTCATGAGAATTGATTTTACTCGTCTAGTAACAGCCACCGGCGCTTAGGCGCAACCTTCTATGTTTAACCGGAGCTTAAGCGCAGAATCTGGCGCTTAGGCACCAAAACTCTTTTGCACTATTTTTCACTTTTTGGTCTAGATTTGATCCTTTTTTCACCCCCTTAAGTATTTTTTCCATTTTTACTTGTATCTGCAAGAAAAACACAAAAACACCTTCCATTAAAGCGTAATATATCAAAAATAGGTATAAAAATGTGTCTAAAACACTATATATTTTAGGTGTATCAATGGTCCCCTAAACCCTCTGACCCTAGGCTAGGGCTTAGCTATGACCAATACATGGAAGACCCAAATGGGATTTCTATTGGTCCGGGACTTATTTATGGTGGTTAGCTCCCCAAATTTTCCAAAGATACCCAAACTTGGCCTTTTGCCCCTAAACTCCCCCAAATTACCTAAATATCCTTGAAACCCTAAATTTATGCAAAATTCTCAAATTTAACAAAAATACCCAAATTTCTTCAAAAGTCATTTCAAACCTTTTGAAAATGCCCAAATTACCTAAAATCACCAAAAATTACCAAATTACCAAAATGCCCCTCCTTAGCCCAAAATTTCAAAAATTTCAAAGTAAATTCCAAAAATTCCCAAAACCTTCCAAATATTCCCAATTTCTATTTTCTTAACTACCACATGACTCTATATGGCCAATTTAACCATCTTTGTCCAAAATCCCAAAATTACCCTTAAAAGACCCAATCTTTGTCCAAATGTACACTTAAATTCACCTTCCATGTGACAAATTTAAATCAAATCCAAGCAAAATTGACCCATACTTAGAGCTCAATTTTGATTTAACTCAAAGCTCTAATTTTGACCACATGACCTAATCTCACCAAATTAAGCCCATAGCCCACTCAATTTGACACAATTTATGTTGAAAACTCTTAATAACATTCATAAACATCAAACTTGACCTTCAATTGGCCTTGTTGAAGCCTCAATTTCATTTAATTTCAACCTAAGTCAAGAGCCCCAAATTTTGCACCAAATTGGCTATGCCTCTAAATTTCACAAAATTGACTGCCTTAACCCTAAAATTGGCACCTAATTCATGTTGAAAACTCTTCATCACTTTTGTATGAACCATTCTCAACAATCAATTTTGACTTATCCCAAGCCTAGCCCAAGCTAGACCCAAGTCTAGCCCAACATGCCTAAATTCACCAAAATTCCCAAATCCTTCAAATGGAAACCCCAATTGAACTCAAAATCCTTTCAATTGTTCACTAAAAATGTTCATTACATTCATCTACATCAGATTCATCAATCAATTTGGCCAATTAACATGGCTAGCCTAGACAAAACCCATGTTTTGGTCATTTGCTCCAACTTGGACCCATGCAGCAAAATTGACCTAGACATGTCAAATTGGACAAGGCAAGGCAACCACAGCCAAAATTTGGACCATATTGACTAAGCCAAACCCCATGGAACCACCAAAATGAGCCATGGACCAAGGGATCCCAAAATTCATGGATTCCATTCCATATTTGCTTAAGCAAATGATATTTTTACCAAAATTAAACACCAACCCATTTAATTGCTGTGACATATTCCCTTGGCTCACCTGACCTCCTAGCCACCTCCGTTGTCTTGGCCGGCTAGCCTAGTGGCTGGAAAATGTACAACCCAAGAGTCACAACCACGGAATAAAACCCAATTCAAACCTAGAGGCTACCTCATCCAAATTAGATGTTAGAGCCTCTCTGCCCTCTACCTAAGCAAGCATTTTCACCCCCCAATTGTCCATGACAGCCACCCAAAAGCCCATTTTATAAAAAGCCACCTCCATAGCCATGAGGGGTAGTGCTAAAAATTTTTCAAAGAGAGCCCTCCAAATTACTCTGAGAGCCTCCTTGAGACCTCCTCATTGCAACCCAATCACCAAATTGCCCTAATCCCCTTGTCGGAGTTCAATTTTTGAGCTCAAAACCTTGTCAGAGACAGGACAGAGCTCTCCACACCTCTACACTCCACAAAAATAAAATTAAACTCACCTACACCTTCACCACAGTGAAAGAAGAAGAAGCCCCATCAAATCCCCCTCAAACAGATACCCTAGCATAACCTTAGACCAACATCTGAAATTGATCTTGATCGAATTCATACCTAGGCCTTTCATCACAGCAAGAGGCTTAATCCATAGCCTCCTTGGACCTCCACAAACGTGCCAAGTAAAGCTCATCGAAGCTTCCCTTCTCAGAGTAAAGGTATTGAAATTCTCATTTTCCCGAGCCTATTTTGATTCTCCATTTGATTAGAGTTAATTTAATTGCATGACTATCTTATGGATGTGTTTGTCATGCTTATAAGAGCATTTAGAAACAAACCGCAAATTTAGTTTAGAAATGTGTGAGATCTTAAGCTTTGAAAATGGATGGTTGTCAGGTTAAGGCATTGGGGACGATGACGGGGAGCCGTCCGATCGGGTGTTTATCTCATCAATGAACGAGATCTTTCCAGACAGCGCCTTCATACATGAACCGCAGGCTGAGTCGGTACTAAGGTGGATGATGACGTTGAATGGAGCACATTGCGTGTAGTTTCAGAGCCACCTAGGATCTAGTCAAAGCCATGTGTTTAAATAGATAAATAGGGTATTTTCTGATTTAAATAAATAGCCATAACGTTAAAAATCAATATCTCAGTGTAGAAAAATCACAAAAATAAAATTAAAATACCATCTTGCTCAGTGAATAGAGAAGAATAATATGGAAATAAGTTGAAGTTTGTTTGATGCATATTTAATTTTTAATTAATTAAATATGATTTTGAGCCTTTTAATTCTCCTGCATGTAAACATCTCACCATGACTTGAAATTTTGGCATATTGTTGCCACTGTCTCAGGGAACATCCTCTGATTTTTCCAAAGTCAGAGGATAACTTTAGATAAACATCCATATTTTTCAAATTTATATCTATTGTTCGTATAAATTAATCATAATAATTAGCATGTTTTTTAAAATAATCCAAAAAAAATTTCATAAGGTTTGTTATGACCATAGAACCCTTTGGGAAATATTTCAAGGGTTAAGTCATTAAGAATGCACTTAATTTCCACCAACCTTAAAAAACAAAGAAAATTAATTTTGGGAAACATAAAGATCTGAATGAATTAATTTTTAGTGTCCACTGTTATTTAAAGTTTAGAAAACTCCCCATAAAAATTTCAAAACATTTGAAGCTCATTTAATACTCAAATTGATTTTTCAAGTTAAATGTTATTTTTAAAACTAGAATGACTTTTCATAATTAAAATATAACTGAAAAAATTATAAAAATTAGTTTTTAGAGTTCTTTGTGATTAGAAGAATTTTTTAAAAATATATTTTAAATTAAAATAATAATTTCATTTTCAAGCCCATTTTCAATATTTAAATAATTAAAAAATGATAAAAATCACAAAAAAAAAATCACGGAAATATTTTAAATTGTTTTCTAAGAACTTAGGAACAAATGAAATATTTTTACTAATTTTTTAAGTGAAGAAGTTGAATTTTAAAGCTTAAAACAATTTTTAAAAGCTAAAAATAAATTTTCACTAAAATAATTCTATCAATTTAAAGAAAAATCAGAAAAATATGAAATTGGTTTCTCAGAGTTCCTTTGACATCGGAGGGATTTAAGAAAAATATAAAACTTAATTTTACACATTCAAAATATTTTTTAATTAATAAATAATCCAGAACTTAAAATAATTCTTAAAATTTAAATATAATTCAATAAATCATTTGAATTAAATTTGAAAAATAACGAAACGATAGAGCCTTAGGGGCAAAAGTGTAATTTTGGAAATTTGGCCTTAATTAAAATTTAGGCTTCATTCAAGAAGGGAAAACTTATTTGAATGATTGAAACACAAGGGGATTAATTGGTAGAAACCGACCTCACTCTTTTATAATCAAGGGATAAATTTGTAATTCCTTAAATTATTAAAATTTGGAAGTCTATTAAATTAAATGATCTTAGACTTAGGGGGTATGACTTTGGAAGTTGATAACTCACTAATTTAATACCCCTACTTGATGTTCAAATGACGTTTAAGTGTTTTGAAAATGAATATTTACTATCACTTAAAAAAAAAAATTCAACTTCTTTCAATATAACCAAGACATCTACACAGGTCTAAAGGCCTAGTGGTGACTTAAGCTAAAATCAAAATTGATTAAATAGGAATTAGAAGAATGAATAGAATGTAGAACACCTTTGAACACCAAAAGCCCAAATTAGAACTCAAATCGGCTAAGTGTTTCAATAACGCTAACTTTCCCCCTTTAAAGATCTTCACCCACATAACTTCCAAATTAAATGGCAACTGATAATTACCTTACTCTTAGGGATAATTGAAACATCAATGTTCATTGAGCATTAAAGGTATTTACAAGATGAGTTATTAATAAATACAATAAATTTAATTAAGCTCGACACTTTTCACCAGGCGGTGAGGGGAAAGCATAGAACTGCATTTTCCTCTAGACCTGTTGGATACCTCAGAGGTCTACTAAAGTTAATATGTTCTGCTTAACAAAAATCATCCTTAGTCAAACTAATAGGGACCCACCAAGATATGACCTAGGTTTATGTAGGTCACTAAAACCTTACTTTTTTCGCTTTACATAAAATGCTCTAACATGCATTTTGAGTTTCAGGTGGTGGAAAGAGAAAACTTGCCAGGTACGCTTTTATAGTTTACAACATTGTATTTTCCTAAGCATTCCACACTGTGCTTACTTACCTGCATGTATGAACAAAACACAAACTTGCATGCTAAACAACAATGCCACCATGCATGAAACTAAAACTGTCAGGATAGCCACAAAACTAAAATCAAATCCAAAACTAAAATCAATCAAGATAAAAATCTCCTCCAAAATATTCAAAATATAAAACAACTCAAAATTTAATCACAAACATCACAAAAAATAACAATTAAAACTAAACTGAGACGTCTCTATCGGATGATCGGGAATCCCTCAGAGGAGGTAATGTACGGTTACTAACGAGGCTTCTCACGATCTAAATGAAATTGTAGAACTCATTAAGTTGAGTTTAGTAAATTCATTTGGACTAACTGTATCCAATAGAAAATAATGGTGCCAGAACGAGGGAACCATAGGATCCTAACTGGTGTCACTTAAATCAACTTTAACATCGCCCATAAATTTTAAACAACTTCAACCATAGGGCCACCTGATATGGCATCATAACTTAACTCCATAGAAAACTTAAGCTCATCACGATAAAGAGCTTATAGCTAGCATGGCGGGTAGCACGACCATCTTAAATAACAAAACTTGTCTTCCCCAAGTAAACCATTCCTTAGAATTAAACAACAAGCCATATAATTTTGAGGTTTTTGGCTTATGCAACATAAATCCTCAACACATCTTATAACCTTTATACAACTCTGTTGCACAATGTAAGGCCTAACTCGCCTTTGGATTCCAAGGTTGTCATTCGTCATGACCTAAATCCTTACATCGTCTAGGCTATTTGTGTCATCGTTCCACACAAATATAAGCCCTAATTAAATAAAATTTGTAGGATAAAACTCTTAAATAATTTCTCCTCAAAACTCAAACCAAATAACAGGATAGCTTGGGAGGTCACCGAGGTTCTCCTCTGGATCTTTGACATCCCCTAGTTCTTACTCCTTTGGATTCCAAAACAAAATGCTCCAAATTTGAGTCAATCCCATGACACACCTCTTTGTCCGATATCGTTCAAAAGTCTAATCCTTTTAAACTCCTTGAAGATAATATTTCCTGATTTTTATCGAGAGTTTTCTTAGATGACTTTGGTCATTTAGGATGTAATTAACTATAGGGGCTTGCCCTTATAGGAAGCTCGTCCGAACCCAACTGAATATAAACCCTATTTAATTCTTGTTATAAAATAGGGGAAATTGTTGGCAAATAAAATGGTTTCGCAGACCAAATGGATGTCATACATTGCTTAGTTTTTTTTATCGAGTCTCATCCTCAAGTCTTTTGTTTATCCTTTGGGATAGATACAGAGTTTGAGGTACAACACTCTTTCTTTTAAAATATGAAAATAAGAGATTAGTTTGATTTCATATTTTTCTAAACAATAAAATGTCCTTCCAAAACTGGCGGTGGGATTTCAATTTCAGTGACTGACAGTTTCTTACGGGCAACTCCTCTACTCTAACCAAAAATACTGGTGACAACTTTTGGCGACTTCACTGAGGACAAGCTTTTCTCTCCATTTGAATAAGGAAATATTATCTTCACACATTGATAATGTGTCCATGTCCCTCTTGGACCAAACTACTCTTCTTATGTTGACATACTTTACCCATTTCTGTCTTGGGAAAGTACGGCCAACTCTTTGGACTTCAGGACTGTCTGCTCAATCACCTTTGAATAGATGGGTACGGACTCTTTTAATCTTCACATGGGGTCAGAACCTCAATAGGTGTGTTGGTGGACTAGTTCCACCTAGGCATTGTGTGTTTCTAAATGGGTCCCGCACTGAGTCCTAGACACTTCACATCTCCCTTCCAAGTCTGATTTGCTGTTTTAGAAATTAAATCAAATTGTGTTGTTTTGCGCGCGCTTTAAAATTTTCTTATATTAATTAAATCTTTCTACTTTTAAATTTCCTTTTTACTAAAAATTTTAAAATTCCCACAAATAAAAACTTACCTGGCCTACAAATCGACATGTGTTAATTTTTCAGTGCTTGCACTAAGATTACAAGGTTTCGACCATATAACTAACCCCAAAGCTTTCTGTTTTAAAGCTCCTACTATGGCCCACCCAACACTAATGTTTTCTTGCAACTTACCGATGAGCCACAAGCCCACAATGTTGCTCTTACCATTAAGTTCGGAGCCCGATTTGAAGACCTCGAGGTTATCCTCAAGAAGGCCCTGTTCATAGTGATGAAAGTAACTACTCCACAAATTCAAGAGCTGCATGCTGAGTTCAACCTGAACTATCCTCAGGACTTCCTTTCTTATACGAAGGCCAAGACTACTATTTCCACTATAGCACCTACCAAGCCTGATGTCCCCACTGCCGCTAACGTGAATGAAGCAATGATCATTAAAGATACAACTAAGGAATTGACTCTCTCGCCACCAGTATTCAAAATCGGATCGAGTTCAAGAACTGAACCACTAACTTGAACATAGAAGAGAAACCACAACAGAAGAGTTTTGAGGGCTACTAAAGCCTAGACTCCTGAGGAAACACCTGTCAAGGAAAAGCCTTACCAAGAGGAGTTAGAATTAGAATTACCAGAGTTATATCCACTTCTGCAGGGAAGTCGATTTCATCCTTTAATGGATACCGATGGATACGATAGTACTTAGGAAATCACCGATGCATTACCATCACTTCATGGAAAGGGTGTGGAGAAAAAGAAACCTAGTCCTGTCACCCAAGTTAGTTCAGTTTTTTAGAGGCTAGCCGTCAAAGAGGGTTGCTCAGTTAATGAGTTACTTAAATGAGTGGGACATAAAATTTCCCCTCGTGTGAAGAAAGAAATTTTAAGGGATGTCAAAACTGTCACACGATCTCAAAAGTCAACAGAAAATCTACCTGCTTGTACTCTTGTCTGGTTCCGCTTAGGAAGCAGAGTTGATACCGCTATTGTCACCACAAATTTCACCACTACTATGACCACAGACCGTCAACCAGATAAGACAAGACCGGGTCCAGGAATTCTATTGAGCACACACCACAAAGACATTCCTAAAATTTCAAAGGAAAAGATGATGAAATTACCTCGTATCATAGATGGTCTGCACTATGGGGAGCATACCTCTCTCCGACATCCCGATGTTTCCGATAGGACACCCCTTCCTGGGACATCACCATGAAAGAAGAAGGTGTAGATACCCAAGGTCGCTGTACCAATACAGTCCAGTAAGCTTGCAGGACAAGACAATGAATGAAGCCAGGTCCGAAGTATCTGACATCATCGCAACAATTGCCAGTGAAATGGAAGAGCAGGAAGAGGAGGTCCAGCAAGGTCCTTCAGATCTTAGAACAATAAAAGAATCAATGATTGAAGAAAATTTTAAAAAACTTAGAGTCGAGATTTTTGAGTTGGCTCGAGAGCACGGGGTCTCCATCGATGATGATGATGAAGATTTTGACTATAATGATTACCTCAAAGAAGATTTCATGGATGTCCATGATATCGAAACCAGAGTTGCCGCATCTGCGCGTAAGGCTCAACCTCACATCGAAGAGAACATAATAGACGA
>NEWO01000568.1:6425-98219 GCA_003013225.1 Phalaenopsis aphrodite
TAGTAGGTGGGGTCACTATGGGGGAACTCAAGATGAGTCCCCCTTAGGACTGTTGGACCTTAGGGTTGACCCTAGGTGTTTCTCTAGGGCTTAAGGAACTGACTTACACTTACAATTATTCACTATCCTAAACTTAAACTTCTAGACTTTGGTCCCTTGCTACTTTTGGGAGACTCATATAGGTGGTCCCCTAAACCTATTAGCCCTAGGCTAGGGTTCACTACGATCACTACATGGAGGACCCAAAATGGGTTTTCCATTGGTTCATGGCTTATTGATGGTGGTTACACTCCAACTCTACCAACATACCCAACCAAGCCTTTTGCCACTAAACTCCCTCAAATTACCTAGATACCTTTGGGACCCTAAATTTGGCCAAAATTCTCAGGTTTATCCAAAATACCTAAGTTGGTTCAAAATCATTTCAAACACCTTGAAAAACTCCCAAGTACCCAAAATCACCAAAATTGGCCAAATTACCAAAATGCCCCCTCATTGGCCTAAAATTCCAAAAATTCCAAAAAATCCTAAAAATTTCTAAAACCTCCCAAATATTCCCAATTTTATTTTTCTCAACTATCACATGACCCAACTTGGTCAATTTGACCACTTTTGACCTAAACCCCCAAAGTCCCTTTCAAGGCCCATTTTTTTCCAAACCTACCTCAAATGTCTATCCAATTGGTTTCAATTTCCCCTAATTTCAATTCTAAACTTAAATACACCCTTGATATGGCACATATAAACCAAATTCAAGCCATATTGGTCCATGCTTTGAACCCAATTTTGAGCTGAACAAAAAACCCAATTTTGGCCCTATGACTTGGTTCCACCAAATTGAACCCATGGCCTACTCCATTTGCCACAATTTGTGTTGAAAATTTTGCATTAAATTCATACACATCCAATTTGACCTTCAATTGGCATTGTTAAAGCCCCAATTTCAGTTAATTTCAACTTAAGTCCCAAAATCCTCAATTTTGCCTCAAATTAACCATGACCCCAAACTTCACAAAATTGAGGGCTTTAACCCCAAAATTTCCACTTTATGTCTTCATAAAAAATCTTCACAGCATCTCCCTTGATCATGTGGACCATTCAATTTGGACTTAGCCCAAAGCTAGCTCAATATGGACTCATGTCTAACCCAACATGCCCAAATTGACCAAATTTTAAAAATCCCTCAATTTGACTCACCAATTGAACTCAAAATCACTTCAACACTTCACCAAAAATCTTCAAAGAAATCATATACACAACATTGATCAATTAATTGGGTCAATTAACATGGCTAGCCTAGCCCAAACCCAAGTTTTGATCACTTGGACCCACATTGAACCCATGCACTAAAGATGGCCTAACTACCCCAAAGTCACCAACTTAATGACTCCACAGCCATTAGTTGGACCCTAGTGACCAGCCTAAACCTCTTAAAACCACCTAAACTAAGCCATGGACTAAAGGTCCCCTAATTTATAGGATTTCATTCCATATTTGCTTAAGCTTAGGATATTTTTGTCAAAACAAAGCCTAAACACATTAAATTGTTGTGACGTATTCCTCTGGCTCACCTGACCTCCCTAGCCACCTCCCCTGGCCGACTGTTCAGCCTAGTGGTCGGAAAATGGCCAAAATGAGAGACACCCCCATGGAATTAAACCCAATTCAAACTAGAGGCCACCTCATCCAAATTGAAGCTTAGAGCCTCTCTGCCCTCCACCTAGGCAGCACATTTCACCCCACAATCGGCCATGGCAGCAAGCCTAAGGCCATTTTTATAAAATGCTCCCGTCCATGGCCATAGAGGGAGAGCTAAAAATTCCTCTAAGAGAATTCCCCAAGTTGATCCCAAAGCCTCTTTGAGACCTCCTCAATGCAACCCAACCACCACATTTCCCTGAATCCCCTTGCTGGAGCTCAATTTTTGAGCTCAAAACCATGTCGGAGACAGGACAAAGCTCTTTACATCTATAAACTCCACCAAACTCAAATTAAACTCACCCACACATTCACAACATTGAAAGAATCCAAAGCCCTATCAAATACCTCTTCCACAGAGCCCCTAGCATAGCTCTAGACCAACACCTAAAATCAGCCTTGGTCAAATTTGGGTCTAGGCATTTTAACATAGCAAGAGGATTAATCCCTAGCTTCTCTGGACCCCAACAAACATGTCAAGGCTCTCTGATCGAAGCTTCGCTTCTCAGAGCAAAGGTATTGAATCTCTCCTCCTCTCGAGCATATTTAGATTTTCCATTTGATTAGGCTTAATTTAATTGCATAATTACCAAATGAATATGTTCGTCTCACTTAGACGAGTCCATAGGATCAAACCCGAAATGATTTGGTTGAGTCTAGGCTAAGATCTTCGGGATTTAGTTTGGATGGTCACGGGATCACCCAATCGGGGACGATGACGGGGAGCCGTCTGATCGCGCGTGTATCAAATGGACGGAGGAGATAGAGTCAGACAGTGTTTCCTTACGTGAACCGCGGGCCGAGTCAGCGGCTATGTGGATGGCAGCGTCCAACCAGAGTGTGCCACGCGTTTAAATAGATAAATAGGGAATTTAAAAAATCAGAAAATGATCCCTAGCTTCAAAAATTCATATCTTTGTGTAGAAAAATCATAAAAATTAAATAAAAATATCCTCTTACTTAATGAATAGAGGAGAACATTGTGGAAATGATTTGGTGTCTATTTGATGCATATTTTATTTTTAATTAATTAAAAACTAATTTGAATGTTTTGATTTGCCATGCATGTAGTAATATCACCAAGGCATGAAATTTTAGCATGTTGTTACCCCTGTCTTAGGGAACATCCTCTGATTTATCCAAAGTCAGAGGAGGTCCTTAGATAGAGAATCATATTTTTCAAGTTTATGTGCATTATTTGCTTAAATTAAGCATGAAAATTAGCATGTTATTTAGAAAAATCCAAGAAAATTTTCATAGGTTTATGATGACCAGAGTGCCCTTAAGAAAATTTCTCAAGAGCCAAGTCATTCAAAACATAATAATTCTTTACAAACCCTAAATCATTAAGATAATTAATTTTGAAAAATACAAAAAACAAACTGACTTGATTTTTTTATCTCAACTATTGATTAGGATCTAGAGAGCTCACCATAAAAATTTTCAAAACATTTGGAGTTCATCTAATATCTCTAATTGATTTTTTAAGTTAATTAATATTTTTGGCACTAAAATGATTTTTAATAATTAAAATATAACTTGAAAAATTATAAAACTTAGTTTTTTGAGTTCTCTGTGATTAGTAGTATTTTCTAAAAATAAAATAATATTTAAGATAAAAACTTCTTTTTTAGCCTATTTTAAATATTTAAATAAATAAAAATCCATAAAATCACAAAAATAATAAAATTCATGGAAATGTTCCAAATTTCTTCCTAAGAACTTAGGAATAATTAGAATATTTTTCCTGATTTTCTAAATAAAGATATTGAATTTTAAAGATTAAAAATAATTTTTAAAAGGCTAAAATGGATTTTCACTAAAAATAATTCCAATAAATCAAATAAAACTCAAAAAATATAAAAATTTCTTCTCTAGGTTCTCTAATCTTTGGAAGATTTTTTAAATATACAAAACTTAATTTTCCCCATTTAAAACATTTAAAATTTAATGAATACCCCAGAACTTAAAATAATTCTTAAAATTCAAATAAAATTCAAAAAATCATGAAATTTGGTCCAAAGGCTTCTCTGGTCTAGGTCTACCTTCAGTAAAAATATTAAGGGGTTAGGATTTAGCTTGGTCAAGTTAGAAATTCTCTTTGAAAAATCTTTTTTTTGCATGAAAATAATTATATAAATTAAATTAAATTTTCAAAAATCATATTTTATCATCTAATGTCTTAATGGACCTATGAATGAGGTAGGATAAAAATTTCAAATTCATTTAGATTAAATTTGATGAATTATGAAGTGTTAGAGCTACAGGGGCGAATGTGTAATTTTGGAAATTTAGCCTTAATTAACATTTAGGCTTAGTTCAAGGAGGGAAATGGGCAACCTCTGATCTTAATTTGGATGTTTGAAACAGATGGGGTTAATTGGCAGAAACCAACCTCACTTTCTTAACTGAAAAGATAAGTTAATAAATTTCTAAATTATTAAAATTTGGAAGTTTATTAAAATAAAATGAACCTAAGACTTAGGGGTATGACCTTTGAAGTCAATAATAAATCAATTTAATACCCTTATTTGATTTTTAAATGCAATTCAAATAATGAATCATGACCACCTAAAGCTTAACCTTTTCAAAACTAATTAAGACACTCACCTAGGTTTTAAGGGCTTAGTAGTGACTTGGTTTAAATTAAGTTTCATTTAAATAAGGATTAGAAAAGTAAATATCATTGAAAATTAGAATATTTTTCAAACACTACAAGCACAATTAGGAACAAAATTTGGCTAAGTGTTCCAATAACACTAACTTGCCTCTTTAAGGGTCTTCACCCACATAATATTCAAAATTATAATACAAATGATAACTCTTAGTGATAATTGAGTCATCAATGCTCACTGAGAACTAAGGGTATTTACAGAATGAATTATTAAGCAACATAATAAGTTTAAAAGAACTCTGGATTTTCCACCAGGCAGCAAGAGAGTAGCACAGACCTGCTTCTTCCTCTAGATCTCTTGGATACCTCGGAGATCTACTAAACTTAATACATTTTGCTTGACAAAATCATCCTTAATTAAACTCCTAAGGACCCATCAAGATATGACCTAGGGTTATGTAGGTCGTCAAAATTTTACTTCCCTGTTGCATATAAACTGCCTTAACATGCCTTTTGAGTTTCAAGAGGTGGAATGAGAAGACTCGTCAGGTACGCTTTTACAATTTTTTTAGCGTTGTCTTTCTTGTACCTTCATACTGTACTTTTATACCTGCAAATTTGCATGCTAAACAACGACACTACCCTGCATGAAAACCTAAACTGCTAGGATAGCCACAAAACCAAAATCAAAACTAAAACTAAAATCAACCAAGATAAAATTCATCGTCACAACATTCAAAATATAAAACAAATCAAAATTTAATCACAAACATCACACATAACTACAAATTACAACTAAATTAAAATGTCTCAAACGGATGATCGGGAATTCCTTGGAGGAGGTAACCTACGGTTGCTAACAAGGCTTCCCACGATCTAAAAGAAATTATGGAACTCATTAAGTTGAGTTTAGTAAGTTCATTTAGACGAAGTGAGTCTAATAGAAAATGGTTGTGCCAAAATGAGGGAACAGTAGGATCCTAACCGGTGTCGCTCTAATCAACTTTAACATGCCCCCATAAAATTTAAAGAACTTCAACCATAGGGCCAGCTGATTGGACATTATAACTTAATACACTAGAAAACTCAAACTCGTCACTGCAAGGAGTTTGGAGCTAGCATGGTGGGCAGCACGACCATCTTCAACAGCAAAACATGTCTTCCCAAGTTAAACCAATCTTCGTTCCTTAGATATAAACAACAAAGTCATAGGACCTCGAGGAACGTAAATTCTCATCTTATCTTTAGGCCTTCGTATAACCATGCTATACAATATAAGCCCTAACTCAAGTTAGGACTCTGAGGTCATTGTCCGTCATGACCTAAATCTTCACATCTTTCAGGCTATTTGTGTGATCGTTTCACACAAATGTATGCCCAAACTAATAAAATTGGCAAGATAGAACACTTAAACATTTCTCCTTAAAACTGAAGCTAATCATTAGTATAGCTTAGGAAGTCTACAACAAAATGTTCCAAATTTGAGCCAATCTTCTTTCACACCTCTACGTCCGATCTCATTGAAAATTCATACCCTTTGAAATTCCATGAAGATAATATTTTTTGATTTTTATCGAGAGTCTTCTTAGGTGACTTTGGTCATTTAAGATGTAATTAATTATAGGGGTTTGCCCTTATAGGAAGCATGTCCAAACCCAGCTTAAGATAAACCCTACTTAATTCTTTATATTAAATACGGGAACTTGTCGGCAACAAAGGTTTCATAAACCAAACGGATGTCATATATTTCATAATTTATTTGATCGAGCCTCATCCTCAAGTCTTGTGTTTATCCTTCGGGATAGATACAGGATTTGAGGTACGACGCTCTTTCATTTAAACTATGAAAAATATGGAGTCAGTTTGATTTCATATTTTTCTAAAACTATATATATATATATAAATTAAAACGTCTTTTTGGAGTGAGCGACGGGATTTCAATTATGGTGACCGATAGCTTCTTACGGGCAACTCCTTCAAACACAAAATAACGCCGACAGCGCCATAGCGACGAAAATGACTTAGAACATTTCAAAAGGTGGTTTTTAGCAGTTTTTGTTGGGTTCTTCTCCTTATAACTCCCAAAAACTGATTCTGAAGTCCATTTCAGGGGGAAAATGAGGGTAGAGCCACTATATTTCAAATCTAATGGCGTCCTTCTCTAAAAATTTTGCAAGATTTGGAATTTTTAATTGGAGAAAGTTTATCAGTTACGATGCGTAGAAGTTGCATGATCGAGTTCTAGTGAAGAAGAGGCCAATCAAAGAAAGGGGGTTTGTGAATCGAAGATTCAACACACCAAATACTCGAGTGGAAGAGATTATTATGCCGAGACGTTGAGAAGTGCTTTGTTACACTACTGTCGTCATAGTTGTTTCTGTGGTGAAAGAGTTTTATACAAATCTGCATGGAATCAACTAAGGAACTATTTATGTTCAGGGCAAGTTTGTGCAATTCACTCCTTCAAAAATAAACAAGATGTTTATGATTGAAAATGTACCTATATTCCACTACGTAAATTTTACCCCTACGAGAGATAATATGAACTATCGATACCTTACAGATGAAGATGCAAATTGGGAGTCTAGAGATGATGAAAATGTAAGTTTCTCTTCATCATTGTTAAATCACACTTTTAAGGCATGGAACTTCTTTATTGCATCAAAATTACATCCAACTATGAAAATCAATAAGGTAAATAAGGAGAGTGTTATTCTTAACTGTTGTATTCAAACTGGAAAACCTGTTGACATTGGAGAACTAATTGTGAACTTGGTTTTGGGTTTGATTATCAGTGGATTTGCTACTAGACTGGGACATCCATCTACTATTTTCCTACTGTGCAGTCAATTAAAAGTACCTTATGAGAGTTGGGAAAAATTGCTTCTTCCTTGGAAGCTAATGGATCCAGAAGTCTATTGGAACTGCATTGGAATGGGAGATGAGAATAATATGAATGTATTGATGGATCAAGCATCCCAGAATTCATCACCTATTCAGTTTTACTTCATTTTGAATGCACTATTGAAAAGAAACAAGAAGATAGAAAAAAAGGTGCAGAATCTTATGCATGCAATTGAGAATATTTCTGAAATGTTGGATCATCTGGATTGGAGACTAAAGGAACATTTTGAACATAATGATAGTCTTGAAGATGGTTTAGTACATATGTTCAGGAAACAAGCTTAGATTGGGGAGGATTCAACTGACAAGTTTTCTTATCGACCCTTTTACAACTTGAATGTGCACTACCAATCTATGGAAGATACCCAAGAGGATGAGAGTGAAGAAGATGTTTGAACGTAATCTATACATGGAACATTTTGTCTAGTACTGCTTGTTTTAATTATTTTGTTTTGTTGGTGTTGACCTCACTTTTTGTTGAGGTTTAGTCTTTCCTCTTTAGTAGCCTAAGATCTATCCATAGGACTTTCCTATTGACTATTCTTAGAAAACTAGACATGGAACCCTCACAATTAGAAATTATACACTCTTCTTTACTTAACTTGAAGTTCCACATAATGATCCTAACCTTTAGCACTTAGTAGGTGGTTTCATTATGGGGGAGCTTAAGGAGAGTCACCCTTAGGATTGTTGGACCTTAGGGTGACCCTAGGTGTTGGTCTAGGGCTAAGGCACTCACTTTCAATCACTTATAGTCACAATCACTCACTACCCTAAACCCAGAATTTCTAGGCTCTGGTCCCTTAATACTTTTGGGAGACTCCTGTAGGTAGTCCCCTAAACCCACTAGCCCTAGGCTAGGGTTTGGCTAAGACCACTACATAGAGGACTCAAAATGGGGTTTCCATTGTTCCATGGCTTATTGATGGTGGTTGGCACTCCAACTCTCCAAAACACCCAACCTAGCTTTTTGCCCCTAAAATTCCCCCAAATGACCTAGACACCTTTGGAACCCCAAATTTAGCCAAAATTTCCAAATCTACCCAAAATACCCAACTTGGTTCAAAAATCATTTCAAAAACCTTCCAAACACCCAAACTACCTAAAATCATCAAAGCTGGCCAAATTACCAAAATACCCCTCCTTACCCCAAAATTCCAAAAAATCCCAAAAATTCCCAAAACGTCCCAAATATTTGTAATTTCATTTTTTTCAACTATCACATGAACCAATTTGTCCAATTTGACCATCTTTGACCAAAACCCCCAAATTGTCCTTTAAAGACCCATATTTTCCCCAAATTACTTCAATTGTTTATCCAATTGGTCTCAATTTCCCCCAATTTCAATTATAAACTCAAATTCACCCTTGATGTGACCAATATATACCAAATATAAGCTCAATTTTTCCATGATTTGAACTCAATTTTAAGCTAAACCAAAAACCCAATTTTGGCCCTATAACTAGGTTCCACCAAATTGAACTTATAGTCCACTCAATTGGCCACATTTTTTGTTAGAAAAATCTTCATAACATCCCCATACATCAAACTTGACCTTTAATTGGCCTTATTGAGGCCTTAATTTCATTTGATTTCATCCTAATTCCAAAAAGCCCAAAATTTGCCTCAAATTGACCATGTCTCAAAATCTCACCAAATTGAGGGCCTTAACCCCAAAATTTCCACTCTATTCCTGTATGAAAAATCTTCACAACATCTCCGTTGATCATTTGAACCATTAAATATGGACTTAGCCCAAGTCTAGCTCAACCTTGACCAATGTCTTACCCAACATGCCCAAATTGGACAAATTTCAAAAGCCCTCAAATTGACCTACCAATTGAGCTCAAAATCACTTCAACCCTTCACCAAAAATATTCATAACAATTATCTACACAATGTTGATCAATCAATTGGGTCAATTGACATGACTAACCGAGCCCAAACCCAAGCTTTGATGACTTGGACTTACATTGAACCCATGCATTAAAGATGGCCTAACAACCCCAAAGTCATCAAATTAATTCCATCTCAGCCATTGGTTAAACCCTAAGACTGAGCCAAAACCCTTCTAACCCAAGCTAGATAAGCCATGGACCAAAAGTCCTCCAATTTAATGGATCTTATTTCTAAAAATACACATGCTTAAGATACCCTTACCAAAATTAAATCCCATTGCATTAAATTGCTTTGAAAAATTACCTGGATGCCCTGAGCACCTAACCACCTCCCCCTGCCATGGACGGTCAACCTAGTCACCAGAGAAGCTCAAAACTGAGAGCCAACCCCATGGAACTTCACCCAAATTAAACCTAGAGGCCAGCTTAGCCAAATTAAGTTGTAGAGCTCCTCTGTCCTCCACCTGAGCAGCACAATGCAACCCCTAATTGCTAATGACAACCACCCCTTGGAAATTTTAATAAAAAGCACCTCCCACGACCATGGGAGAGGGTACTAAAAATTTCTTAGAGAGACCTCTCCAAATTGACCACAGAGCTTCCCTAAGATCCCCTCAGTGCATTCCAACTATTTTCTCTCACCAATTTCCACTGTCGAAGTTCAATTTTGAGCTCGAAATCTTGCCGGAAACCAGAACAGAGCCCAATACATCTCCACAGTCCACCAAACTCAAATTAACTTCACCCACACCTTCAAAACAGTGAAAGAAGCTTAAGCCCCATCAAATTCCCCTCTCACAGAGCCTCTGACATAGCTCTAGACCAACACCCAAATACAACCACGATCGAAATCATACCTAGGCCTTACATCAAGACCAGAGACTCAATCCCTAGCCTCTTTGGATCACAACAAACGTGCCAAGACTCTCTGATCAAAGCTTCTCTACTACAAGGAAAGGTATAAAACTTCTCTTCCTCCCGAGCCTATTTGAACTCTCCATTTGTTTTGAGTTGATTCCATGGCATCATAATCATATGGATATGTTCCTCTAGTTTAAACGAGTGTTTTAAAAAAAACTTCACTTAATTTGGTTAACAAATGAGAGAGATCTTAAGGCTAGAAGATGGACGGTTCTCAGGCTAAGCTATCGGGGAAGATGAAGGTGCGTCGTTCGATCAAGCGTGTATCGGATGGACGGTCGAGATAAAGTCGGACAGCGCTTCAGAACATAAATCGTGAGCCGAGTCAGCGTTGAGGTCGATGACGGCATCGAATAGGAGCGTGTCGCGCGGAACTTTGGAGTCGTCGTAGGTTGATGTGGTGTCGCGTGTTTAAATAGATAAATAAGGATTTAAAAAATCAAAAGATTATCCCTAGATTTAAAAATTCATATCTTGGTGTAGAAAAATTGCAAAAATAAAATAAAAAAACCCTCTTGCTCAGTGAATAGAGGAGAACAATGTGAAAATAATTTGGAGTCCATTTGATGCATATTTTATTTTTAATTAATTAAATATTTATTTGGATGTTTTAATTCTCCATGCATGTAGTAATCATACTATGACTTGAAATTTTAGCATGTTTTTGCCTCTACCATAGGAAATATTCCCTCATTTTTCCAAAGTCAGAGGAGGTCCCTAGACAGAGAATCATATTTTTCAAGTTTATGTGCATTATTTGCTTAAAATAATCTTGGAAATTAGCATGTTGCTTAGAAAAATCCAAGAAAATTTTGGAAAGTTTATGATGACCGGAGAGCATTTACGAAAATTTCTTATGAGCCAAGTCATTCAAAATACACCTAATCTCTTCAAACCCTAAATCACTAAGATAATTAATTTTAAAAAATACAAACAACAAAATGACTTGATTTTTTATCTCCACTATTTCTTAGGATTCAAAGAACTTACCATAAAAATTCTGAAGCATCTTGAGTTCATTTGGTAACTTAAGTTGATTTTTAAAGATAAAAAACTTTTTTAGCACTAAAATGATTTTTTAAAAATCAAAATATAACTTCAAAAGTTATAAAAACTTATTTTATTGAGTTTTCTTTGATAAAGAGTATTTTCTAAAAATAAAATGGAGTTTAAAATAAAAACTTGATTTTTAACCTATTTTAAATATTTAAACAATTAAAAATCCATAAAAATCCCAAAAATAATTAAATTCATGGAAATATTCTAAATTGCTTCCTAAGCACTTAGAAATAACTAGAATATTTTTCTTGATTTTCTAATTAAAGATACTAAATTTCAAAGCTTAAAAATAATTTTTAAAGGCTAAAAATGGGTTTTCACTAAAAATAATTCGAATAAATCAAATAAAACTTGAAAAATTATAAAACATTGTCCTCTAAGTTCTCTGACCTTAGGAAGATTTTTCAAAAATATAAAACTTAATTTTCCCCATTTAAAATATTTTATATTTAAAAAATACACTATAACTTAAAATAATTCTTAAAATTCAAATAAAATTCCAAAAAACATGAAATTTGGTCCAAAAGCTTCCCTGGTCTAGGTATATCTCCACTAAAAATTTCAAGGGATTAGGATTTACCTTGGTCAAGTTAAAAATTTTCTTTGAAGATTCCTATTTTTGCATGAAAATAATTATATAAATTAAATTAAATTTTCAAAAAATCACATTTTCTCCTCTGATGTCTTAATTGACCCATGAATGAGGTAGGATAAAATTTCAAAGTCATTTGGATTGAATTTGATAAATTATGAAGTGTTAGAGCCATAAGGGCAAATGTGTAATTTTATAAATTTAATCTTAATTAACATTTAGGTTTAATTCAAGGAGTGAAATGGACAACCTCTGAGCATAAATTGATGTTTGAAACATAAGGGGTTAATTGGTAGAAACCAACCTCACTTTCTTAATTGAAAAGACAAGTTAATAGATTTCTAAATTACTAAAATTTGGAAGTTTATTAAAATAAAATGAACCCACGACTTAGAGGTTTGACTTTTAAAGTCAATAATTAATAAATTTAATACCCATATTTTGATTTTCAAATAAAATTGAAATCATGATTTATGATCACCTAAAGCTTAACCTTTTTAGAACAAATTAAGGCTTAGTAGTGACTTAGGTTAAATCAAGACTGATTAAATGAGGATTAGAAAAACAAACTCAATTAAAATTAAGACATCTTTCAAACTCTAAAAGCCCAATTAGGACCAAAATTTGCCTAAGTGTTCCAATAACACTAACTTGCCTCTTTAAGGGTCTTCACCCACATAATCTTCAAAATTAAACTACAGATGATAATTACTTTACTCTTGGGGATAATTGATACATCAATGTTCATTGAGCATTAGGGTGTTCATAGGATGAATTAATAAGCAACATAATAAGTGTAAAAGTACTCGGGATTTTCCACCAGGCAGCGAGAGAGCAGCACCGACCTGCTTCTTTCTCTAGATCAGTTGGATACCTCAGAGATCTACTAAACTTAATATGATTTGCTTGACAAATATCATCCTTAATTAAACGCCTGAGGACCCACCAAGATATGACCTAGGGTTAGATAGGTCGTCAAAATTTTACTTCTCTGTTTCATATAAACTGCCTTAACATGCCTTTTGAGTTTCAGGTGGTGGAACGATAAGACTTGTTAGGTACGCTATTACAATTTTCAGCGTTGTTTTTCTTGTACTTTCATATTGTACTTTTATACCTGCAAATTTGCATGCTAAACAATGATGCCACCCTGCATGAAAACTATAACTATTAGGAGAGCCACAAAACTAAAACCAAAACCAAAATTAAAATCAACAAAGATAAAATCCACCTCTAAAACATTCAAAATATAAAACAACTCAAATTTTAATCACAAACATCACACAAAACTACAACTCCAACTAAATTAAGACATCTCTATCGGATGATCTGAAATTCCTTGGAGGAGGTAACCTATGGTTTCTAATGGGCTTCCCACGGTCTAAATGAAATTATGGAACTCATTAAGTTGAGTTTAGTAAATTCATTTAGACTAAGTGAATCCAATAGGAAATAGTGAAGATGGAATGAGGGAACCATAGGATCCTAATCGGTATCGCTCTAATCAACTTTAATATGCCCCCATAAAATTTAAAGAACTTCAACCATAAGGCCACCTGATTTAACATCATAACTTGACACGCTATAAAACTTAATCTCACCGCGGTAAGGAGCTAGGAGCTAGCATGGTGGGTAGCACGGCCATCTTCAACAATAAAATATGTCTTCTCCAGCTAAACCAATCTTCCTTCCTTAGAATTAAATAATAAAGCCATAGGACTTTGATGTTGCTTGCTTATGCAATGTAAATCCTCATCTAATTTTTAGGCTTTTGTATAGCCCTGATATACAATATAAGCCCTAACTTGTCTTAAGATTCCGAGGTTGTCGTCTGTCACGACCTAAACCCTCACATCTTCCAAGCTATTTGTGTGATCATTTCACGTGAATGTAAGCCCTAAAGAATAATATTGAAAGGATGAAACACCTAAATATTTCTCCTCAAAACTAAAACTAAACATTAGGATAGCTTGGGAAGTCACCATGATTCTCCTCTGGATCCATGACATCCCCTAGTTCTTCCTCCTTCGGACTCTACAACAAAAAAATGTTCCAAATCTGAACCAATCCCCTTTCACACCTCTACGTCCGATCCCATTAAAAAGTTCAAACCATTTACCTCTCTCATTTAACCCAAAACTCATTTTAGTGGGAAAGATGTTTTCTCATATTTGATAACTTTGTCACAAAAATAAAAAGATAGTTTAGTAGTAATTGCTTAGCTTTGCTTTACAGTTTCGCTAGTTCTTGGTAATTTAGTTTTGATAACACCCTAAACATTTGAAATTAGTTTAGTAGATTTTTTTACCATTGTGAATTTTCTGATTTCAATTTCCATTACGAGTTTACACCTTCCTCGCGGGATCGATATTTGGGGCTTAATCAAAAAGTTCTATATTACTTGATAACGAAATGTATACTTGCGTAAAATCCCAAAATTAATTGCTTCAATTTCTTATTCATCAATAACAAACCAAGTTTTGACACCGTTGCAAAGTGGAGTCAACTTTATCAATTTTTCACATCTATAAATTCAGGATCAATTTTTTGGTGTCGTTGTTAGTGAAGGTAACGATAAATTAAATCAATTTGGTAAATTAGGTAAATTAGAAAATTTAACAATAAAGTAAATTTCATATATATATATATATATATATATATATATATACACACACACAATTAAAAAATTATAAAAATTCAAAAAATCATAAATCATAAAAAATTTTTAAACATAAATTTAGGAGTATTATTAAGAAATTTTACTATTGCTTATTATATTTGTTTAAGCACAGTATTGGATATGAAGTTTTAGTACCTTACGATTCAGAGTTAGAACGTACAATTAGAAAAATTCGAAAAAAACAAAACGAAATTAGAAATTTGAACAAAATGGCGAATAACTTAGATAATCAAATAAATGAAAATAAAAATCAACAAAGACCTTTAAAAGATTTTATTAATCTTATAGTAGATAAACTTTACTTGATGATTCAAAATGCTGATTAGTTGCTAATTCATTTAAGCTTGAACCTGCTAATATCTAAAAGGTACAAAATAGCCAGTTTGGAGGAACACCTACTAAAGATCCTAACTTACATCTTACTAGTTTTATAGAAATATGTGCTACTTTTAAATATGATGGAGTGTCTAATAATGTTGTCAGGCTTAAACTTTTTCATTTTCATTAAGGGACAAAGCTAAAGCTTGGTTAAATTTGTTACCACCTAGATCTATCACAACTTAGGGAGAACTATCACAAAACTTTTTTAGCTAAATATTTTCCACCCTCGAAAACTATCAAGCTTAGAAATAATATTACATCTTTTTTTCCTCTCAAAGGGGAATCGATATACGAAGCTTGGGAAAAAGTTAAAGATCTCCTTAAGAGGTATCTACACCATGCTTTACCAGATTGGTTCATAATTTAAACTTTTTACAATAGATTAGCGGTATCACTTAGATCTATTATAGATGTTGTTGCAGGTGGATCATTAATGTCAAAACATTTTGGTGAAGCATATTCTTTAATATAGGAGATGGCTACTATTAATTTTCAATGGCCCTCTGAATGAGTAAATCCAAAGAGAGTAGCTACTATTCATGATTCTGATGCAATGTTTATGTTGGCATCCCAAATTGTTGCTATATCAAAAATATTGATCAAATTGGAGTGAACTATTCTCAAACATCCCCAATGATAGAGGAAAATTCACTAGGATAGATATGTGATACTCAATCACCTTATGACACTCTGAATGTTATAAATAATATAACTAAAAATCCCAATTCTAATTGTTATAATCCTGGATGGAAAAATCACCCAAATTTTAGTTGGAATAACTATAGCAATTCGGCGAACCCCCTTAAGAAATTCAAATAACCAAGGAAATCCTAACTATAAAACTTCTTATCCTCCTAGATTTAATGATAACTCACAAGTAAAGGAGAAGAAGTTTTCTATGAAAGAATTGGTGTTGAATATGGGAAATCAAATACAAAATCAAGGAGCTGCAATTAGAAAAAATTGAAAATCAATTAGAGCATATTGCTACTGCACTTAGTAATAGACCTTCAAGAATTTTTCCTAGCAATGTTGAAGTTAATCTAAAAGATCAGAGTAAAGAGAAAATTAAAGTAATTCAATTACGAAGTGAAAAAGAATTGTAGACAAGGATCCAAAGAGAAACTAACGTTGAGAAGAAGAAAGTGGAAATTGCAAAAGATAACGATAATATATATTTTGATATAGATTCTTCAAATAAACCAATAGTTTTTTTTTACAAAAACCTCCACCTCCATTTATTCAACGATTGAAGCAGCAGAATAAAGAAAGATAATTTACAAATTTTTTGGAAATTCTTAAAAACTAAACGATAAATATTCCTTTCGTTGAAGCTTTAGAACAAATGTCGAATTATGTGAAATTTATGAAGGATATACTAAACAAGAAGAGGAAGTTTGCAGATTACAAGATCGTCATACTCAATGAAGAGTGTAACACAATTATTCAGAAAAATCTTCCTCAAAAGTTAATAGATCATGGTAGTTTTATTATACCTTGTGCTATTTGTGAAATTTTTTTTTTGGAAAAGCCTTATGTGATCTAGGAGCTAGTATTAATCTTATGTCTTTATCAATTTTTAAAAGGTTAGATTTAGAAGAGATTTCCCCTACTACTGTAACTCTTCAATTAGCTAATCGATCAATAACTGATTCTAAAGGAGATATAGAAGATGTATTAGTGAAAGTGGATATATTTATTTTTCTTGTGGACTTTATTGTTTTACATATGGAGGAAGATAAAGTGATTCCTATTATTTTGGGGAGACCATTCCTTGCAACAGGGAGAGTTGTGATAGATGTGCAAAAAGGAGAATTAACAATGAGAGTAAATGATCAACAAGTAACATTTAATATAGAGAAAGCTATGAAATATTCTGCAATATAAAAAGATGATGAATGTTTTAGAATAGAAGTAACTGGTTATCTAAGTAATGATCGATTTAAGGGAAAGTTTGAAGAAAAATTAAGGCAAGAAGAGAACTTTGAGTATGAGAATGAGAATGAAGAAAAAAACAATAACTAAGATTATTTTTAGGAAAAATTTGAGATTTTGGACCTTACGAAAAATGTTAATAAAAATCTTATTCCTTCAAGTATTAAACCACCTGAACTTAAACTGAAAGTATTACCTGACAATTTAAAAGATGTGTTTTTAGGAGATTCATCTACATCACATGTTATTATATCTTCTGATTTAACTGAATTTCAAGAGCAAAAATTAGTGGAAATTTTGAAAAGAAATAAGAATGCCTTTGGATGGACTTTAGTGGAAATTAAAGGAATCACTCCTTCAATTTTTATGCACAAAATTCTATTGGAAGAATAATATGAACCTAAAGATAATCCTTAAAGGAGATTAAACCTGATAATGAAATAAGTTGTTAAAAAGGAAATCTTAAAATGGTTATATGCTGGAATTATTTATCTTATTTCAGATAGTGCTTACGTTAGTCTCATTCAATGTGTTTCAAACAAAGAAGGAGTAACAGTTAAAGTAAATAAGAAAAATGAATTAATTCTAATAAGACAAGTTACTGGTTGGTGAATTTTTATAGATTATAGAAAATTAAATGCAGCCACCAAGAAAGATCACTTTTCCTTACCATTTCTAAACCAAATATTGGATAGATTGGCTTTTCATAAATATTATTGCTTTCTAGATGGATATATCGGGTATCATCAAATTCTGATTGTTTCTAAGTATCAAGAAAAGACAACATTTACAAGCCCTTATAAAACATTTGCTTTTCGTAGAATGCATTTTGGACTATGTAACGCACCTACAACATTTCAAAGATGTATGATGTCAATTTTTTGTAATTTAATTAAATTTGGAATGGAAGTATTTATGAATGATTTTTCAATATTCAAAACTTTGTTTAAATTATGTCTAAACAATTTAAAAAAAGTTCTGTAACTATTTGAAAAAATAAATTTAGTATTAAATTGGGAAAAATGTTAATTTATGGTTGCAAGAGGAATTGTACTTGGGCATAAAATTTCTGAAAATTACATGAAAGTAGATCTGACAAAAATTCAAGTTATTGTGAAATTGTTGCCTCCTACTACGGTTAGAGGGGTAAGAAGTTTTCTAGGATATGTTGGTTTCTACAGGCGTTATATAAAAAAATATTCAAAAATTACAAAGCCATTATGTCAACTTTTAGAAAAGGATACGAAATTTAGTTTTAATGAGGAATGCATTAAATTATTTGAATTATTAAAAGAAAAAATAATCACTCCTATTGGAATGTCCCTATATAGACTTATTTTTTGATAAAACATGTCACTTACCAGTAGAGTTGGAACATAAAGCATTTTGGGCTATTAAGGAACTCAATTTTAATTTAAAGGATGCTGGTGAGAAAATATTATTGCAACTCAATGGGCTTGAAGAGATTAGAAATGAATCATATGATAATGCAAAGATCTATAAAGAGAAAATGAAAATATGGCATGATCATAAAATTATAATAAAGAAATTTGATCCTGGAAAAGAAGTTTTATTATATAATACTATATTAAAATTATTTCTAGGAAAACTGAATTATAGATGGTTAGCACCATTCAATGGAAAAAGTCAATCATTATGGAGTTGTTGTTATTGAGGATCTTAAAACTGAAAAGATATTTAAAGTTAATAGTCATCAATTGAAACATTATTATGAAGGACAGATGTCATAATTTAAAGAGATCTTTATGTTGAGCCATCATGAATAAACATTGGTACGTCGGGCTGATGACGTTAAACCAAGTACTTTATGGGAGGCAACCCATATATATCTTAGTTATTTTTAGTATTTTATTTTATAATTACTATAATGTATTAGGAGTTGAAAATACCTTAGAATCCCACACAATCTTATATATCATAAATTAAGATAATTGTTGGTATTGGATGAAAATTTGGAAATTAATTAAACCAAAAACAAAACAAACACAAATGTGGCTATGGCACTGACGACGCTAGCAAGGGCGCCGACGGCGCCACTTTAAAGAGTCTTGGCACAGACAGCTCTAGTAGGGGCGTCGGCAGCGCCCAATGCAATTTTGGAAGTTTGAGGAGTTTTTGGCGTACGTTGGTGAGATTTTTCTTCAAGATAATTGCTTAAAAGTCTTTTTAAATGCATGAAAACCATTTTGGAAGACTAGAGACTTCAAGATTTTGAAATCTATGGCATCCAATTCCAAAATACTTCAAGATATGGGATTTTCAATCGAAGAAAGTTCATCAGTTTTGATGCACAGGAATTATATGACAAAGTCATCATGAAGAAGAGACTTATCAAGGAGAGAGGCTTCTTCAATCATGGTTTTAATAACCCAAGTTTGCAAATTGAGGAAATCATAGTACAGAGACGTTAGGAAGTTCTATGCTACACTGCTGCTGCAGTAGTTGTTCCAGTGGTGAAAGACTTCTATGCTAATCTTCATGGAATTAACCAGGGAGTCGTCTTTTTTTGAGGTAAGTAGGTACCATTTACTCTGTCACAAATTAATGATATGTTTATTATAGAAAGCATGCCAATCTGTCACTACGTGAACTTTATTCTAATGAAGGATTTGATGTATGATGTGTATCGATATCTGGCGCATGAAAGTGATAATTGGGAAATCAGAGACGGCAGGTACGTAAGTTTCTCCAATTCATAGCTAAATCTGATATCTAAACAATGGCATTTCTTCATCTCTGTGAAATTACTCCCTACAATGATAATTAGTAAAGTTACAAAGGAAAGTGCAATTTTAAGCTATTGTATTCAAATGGGAAAACACATTGATGAGGGATCAATTATTGTTAAATCTATTTTGGGTTTGATAATGCATGGGCCTATATATGGATGGAGACATCCTTCTACGTTCTTCTTACTTTGTAGTCAATATCAAGTACCATTTGGGAGAAAGTGTTATTAGTCTGGAAGCCCATGGATCTTATTGATGAAAACTATATTAGGGATGGAAATCAAGCGTTGGACACTATCTTAGATCAATCATCACAAGCTTTGACACCCTTAATGCCCTTTACAATTGGAAGTTCATAAGTTTTGGAGAAAAAAATAAAGAAGGCTGAAAGTGAACTTCATAACATCATGAATGCAATATGAAATATCTCTGATATTTTTGATCTCTTAGATTGGAGGATGAAGGAACAATTTGATCATACAGGATGAATTGAAGCAGATTTGGTATAGATGTTCAAGAAGAATGAATGGATCGATGAAAATTTGACTGATTAATTCCCGTATTGACCATTCTACAATTTGTACATGCATCACCAGTCTATGGGAGATAATAAGAGTAATTAAGAAAGTTATACATTCTACTATTTAAAATTAATTATGTTTTTAATGTATTTGTGATGGATTTGCTTTGATTTAAAACTCCTATCAATTTAATTGTGTGTATAGTTTAGTTTTCAGCGTTATAGTGTTGTGGCTTGATTTTGACGCTGAATTATGATGTGATTTACTTTATGTATGTGTTAGTGGGATTGAAAATCTATGTTTCTAAGAATTTGAAATTTCATATAAAAAAGTTGGTAGTGTTTTTTTTGTAAAAACACTTGTTTATGGAATATTTAAGGATGAATATTATTGTTTAAAAAGACTAATTAGAAGTTTGAGTGAATTGGAAACAACTGAAATTGCGAAAAGGAGAAAAATTGAAATTTTTGGGTTTGTCACTGATGGCGCCCGAGACCCGAAAGTCCCCAAATCCCTTAAAATTTCACAATTTACACAGTAAAAATGCCATTTTTACCCCTTCAGTCACCTTCAACCTTCGGTTTACACCCCTATGGCTTGCAAAAACTTGGATTTGAGGGGATTAGAAGCCAAAAAAAAGTTCAGATTTCATCTTCTCTCAGTAAGAGCTACACTTTCAACTCAATATTTTTTATTTTCACCAAGGATTTCTCCTACATTGTCGAGATCCAAAATTTTGAATTTTTTGGGGAGATTTTGAGAAAATGCTTTGGTGAAGAACTCTTACTTAATAGATTTAAGTTTAAAATGTTGCACATTGCAATTTTCAGAATTTATTTGGATTTTATCATTTTTCTTGAAAATTGCAATGGCACCAAGGACGAGCAAATGAAAGAGGAAATTTTAATATGATGACCAAAGATTCATTAACTTCAAATCCAACAATCATTACAATATTCTACTGAATACAAAGAAAATAATTCATGATCAAGCGTTCAAAAAATCCGGGTGGGGAAGTTAAGAGATTGATTATTTCTTGGCAGTGGGAGAATTTCTATTACTTTACTGTCGAGGCTGTGATTGGCATAGTCAGGGAGTTTTATACTAACTTTAGGGACACTTCTGACGAACACATCTATTAATGTGGTAAAATAGTTGAATTCACCTCGAGGAGGATCAACAAATTTTATTAGTTACAGGAAGCATATCACTATGAGTACAAGAAATTCTTTGCTACGAATGAGGCCTTGGATGAAGTTATTTCATTTCTTACTAATGGGAAAGGAGCTTCGAAGGTGAAGAATAATGTTAAGGTAAACTTCCCTCCTTCTATGTTAAATGTAGTATCCAAGACCTGACATTACTTTATATCTGCCAGAATAATACCTACGTACCACCATAGCGAAGTTACTAAGTATAGATCCATCCTAAACTTTTGTATCCAACATATGAGCAAGATAGATGTTGGCTCTATTATCTATAAGAACATTTGTTCTATTGTTAAGGGTAAGACGACTGGTGTGTTAGGACACCCTGCCCTAATTTTCACATTATGTGAGCAATCAGAAGTTGATTTTAGAAATGAGGAGGAAAGGATTGAGCCTCTTAAACCTATTGGACCAGCAAATATTAAGACCTATATAACTCATGTTGGATGGAGAACGAGAAGTAGGAGTAGGGATATTCCTTCTTCTTCTAGTACCCCTACTATCCAAGGACTTATGGAGCAGATGATGATCCAGCAGAGAGATATCCTAAGGATGGAAAGTAGTATTGAAATTTTAGAGGCCAGGAATTTGCATAATGATGATTTAAAAAGACAGAAGTATGAGTATGATGATGCATATGATGATGATATGGCTAGATACATGAGTGATGACCACTTAGTTCAGTTTCCTATTCACCTTATCCTTACCCCTTATCAGCAGCAGAACTTTGATGGAGAAGAAAAAGAAGAAGAAGAAGAAGAAGAAGAAGAAGAAGAAGAAGAAGAGGATGAGTGAAGATGTCTGCTTATTCATAGTTTTGATTCTTTATTTATTTTTTAGTTTGCTACACTTTCTTGTTGTTATTGTTTAGTTTGTAGAGAGTGATACTTTGGTTTGTATTGAATGTTGTGTTGTGAATTGTAGTCTGTAGAGTTGTTTTTGAATTAAAATTTATTTTAGTACTGTTGTTTGTTTTTAATATTTTGTTGTATTTATTTTTAGTTAACTCTTTCTCTGCAATTTTTTTATATATCATGTGCTATTTAATGTTTTAAGTCTTGTAGCATTTCGTATTAGCACCTGCAATATTTCAAAGTTAAGTTTCAAAATCAAAACCATCAATAAGTAAGTCTTTTCTTTATGTATTAATTATTTTCTTTCACCCTGTAATTTCAGTTTTTCATGGTTAATCTTTTAAAAATTTAAGTTGGGGGGGGAGAAAATTTTCTTTTTAAGGAAAGAAATTAATTTTATTTGTCCTCAATTAGCTATGTTTTAAAAATTTTTAACTTAACATGACCTTTGGTATTAGAGCCTAACATTAGATAACTATATTTGTGCTTCTAAATATATAGTGAGCTTAAGTAAAAATTTTCAATGATAAAGGTTAATTGTAGAGGTTAAGGTATTTGGTATGAGAGAATAAGACTATTTTTTCCATTTTAAGTAAAGGAATTTGTATTTTTGAAGTATTGAGAATCTTAGAATTTCATGTAAAAAGAAAAGATTGAAATTTTATAAAAAATCTTCAAAGCTTATATGAATTTATAAAGTGAGGAATGTGAAAAGCTTTTAACTTTAAGAAAAGGGTAGTGAAGTTCAAAATTATTAAAGGTTATCCAGATGTAGTAATCATCACATGAAAAAGAAAAAGAAAAGAAAAAAATAAAAGAAAAAAAGAAAAGAAATGAAAAATATGTGAGGAGAAGCTTGAGGAGATGCCTAATTAAAAATTGG
The DNA here is from genome assembly GCA_003013225.1 of Phalaenopsis aphrodite. Lineage (NCBI taxonomy): Eukaryota > Viridiplantae > Streptophyta > Magnoliopsida > Asparagales > Orchidaceae > Phalaenopsis > Phalaenopsis aphrodite. The sequence goes on from NEWO01000568.1 coordinate 29,325, forward strand.
CTTCACTTGAATCAACTTAAGGAAGAATGCTTAACTACATTCTCTAAACTTGTAGACAAGTATAAGCATATTTACTAGTAAATTTTTCATGAAGAACTTTTTCATATGGATATTTTAAGTGGCTTTAATATGACAATTTGCAATTTTCCTTCAAAAGAATAGAGAATCAGAAATCTTAGACTTGACTGCTAGATATTCTTGTACCTATAGTATTAACTTAAGTTATTTTAATTTTTCTTAAGTTATGTTATGATATTTATTAGTAGAATTCAAACTTGGAATGTAATTTTACTAGCAATAGCTCTAGTGACAGAAGTGTGACTTTGGGTGATCAAATTATTAAAAGGTGTGAACGATTTAGATATCTTGGGTCCGTTGTTCAAAGCGATGGTGATATAGATGGGGATGTTAATAGTAGAGTTCAAGTCGGTTGGTTGGAATGCTTCAGGCCTTTTGTGTGATAGAAAAGTACTGCTTAGACTGAAAGGAAAATTTATAAGATGGTGGTGAGACCTGCAATGCTCTATGGCGTTGAATGTTGGCCTTTAAAAGAGAAGCATAATAATAAGTGTTGCCGAGATGAGAATGATTAGGTGGATGAGTGGCTTTACACTTAAAGACAAAATGTGAAATGAATATATTTGTGATAGGGTTGGTGTAGCTCCTGTGACAGAAAAAATTAGAGAAAGTCGTCTTAGATGGTTTGGTCACATTAAACGCGGACCATCTAACGATCCGATTAGAAGAGTAGATGTTTTAGATTTGACTTATGTTAAGAAAGGTAGAGGTAGACCTAGGAAGACTTGGACTTATTTTATTAGAAATGATCTTAATTTACTAGAACTAAATGAAAATATGACACTAAATAGGACGCAATGGAGAAAAAGGATTCATGTAGCCGACCCCGCGTAATGGGATTAAGGCTTTGTTGTTGTTGTTGTTGTTCTTGTTATGCTATGATATTTAGTAGACCAAAATATGGAAATCTAGAAGTTAAACTCTTTACAATAAGTCAATTTTTTATGTAGTAAAGGAGTTGCTTGAGGGTAATTAACATTTAAGTTTGGGGGACTTTGATGCACAAAAAATATATGCATTTTTAGACATATATTTTAAACTCATTTTTGGTGACATTGCACTTTAAAGGAAGGTATTTTTATGTTTTATTTCAAGTTGATGATTTTTAGCACTTGGAGCAAAAAGGATGGAATTTAGAGTCAAAATGTCGTTTTAGAGAGAAATAGTCAGTGTCAAAGGAGGCAGCTTGGACGTCGATGGCGCCAGCATGAAGGAAGGAGTCCAGAATAGCGGGGGTGCCAATGGCGCTAGACTGGGCGCCGACGGCGCCATTTTACAGAGAGCTCCTAACTAATTTCAGGCCACTGGGTTTTGGGCTAATTCCTATAAGATTCAATGAATCTGAACACTTTTTAAAGAGTTACTTGACACATCTCTTAAAAAACCAACATTATGCTCTATTTAGAGTAAACATTGATCAGAAAAACAAGTCCTAGAGTGTCTCATTATTTTCCACTAGTGTTTCATTGTGTGTATTGTGTATTGTGTTGAGTCTTCAGTCAATTCTTTGAGTTTGGTGGTGATTCTAAGTGTAATTTCTCCTCTACGAGTTGTTGGAGAGAGAGAGAAGTTAGAGATTTCTTCTTCCTTAAATCTTATAAGAGAGAATCAAGAGTCCTTTATAGAGAGAAAAGGACTCAAGAGGAGTTTCAAGGGATTTTCTTTGAGGAAGGGTTACAAATAAGTGGTGCTTATTTATTATTATTGCATAAACTTTCTTTTATTTATGAAATTTGTGTTTTGTTGTATCTTCCTCATGAGTTGAGTATTCTTCTTTGTCTTTCTCTGTACTCTAAGATATGGTGAAATAAAGAGATAATTTGGATATGTCATTTTAAGATATAAAAATAAGTTGTTATGATTTTTTCACTCCTTTCTTAATTTACTTTTCGATCTTGTCAATTGAAATATTAAAATATGTTGTGAAACATATGATCTAGGAAATGGAATATGAGTTCTACAATAAAGTGAGAATCACATTCGATTCCATGATGGAGCATTTTGTTCATGGATTTGGGTGAAAAAAAATAAGAAAATATACATTACTGGGCAAAGAATTTGTGAATTTAGGAGGACAAACTAAAATCCTCAATTTGGTCTTAGTGTTTAAGAACTAAAGCAAAAGTTAGCCTTCAAGGCAAGGGAAGTGGGAGCTCTGAAGTGAGAACTAGTATCCTCCCAGCCTAACCATGGACTTAAGGACTAAACCTAAGACTAACCAATGATTCTCTATAACACTTGGCCAAGGGTAGAGAATTAAAACTACTCATATTTGGCACAATACAAATTCAAACTATTTACCTCTCTCATTTAACCAAAAACTCATTGTAGTGGGAAAGATGCTTTCTCATATTTGATAACTTCGTCACAAAAATATAAAGATAATTTAGTAGTAATTGCTTAGCTTTGCATTATAGTTTTGCTAGTAAATGGTAATTTATTTTTAATAGCACCCTAAATATTTGAAATTAGTGTACTAGATTTTCTTTATCGTTGTGAATTTCTTGATTTCAATTTCCATTAAGAGTTTACATCTTCCTCGTGGGATCGATATTTGGAACCTAATCAGAAAATTCTATATTACTTGATAACGATACGTGTACTTGTGTAAAATCCCAACATTAATTGCTTCAATATCTTATTAATCAATAACGAATCAAGTTTTGACACCGTTGCAAAGAGGAGGCAACATTATTAATTTTACACATCTGTAATTTTGGGATTAGGATGTTAGCTCTGTACTCATTTATAAGGAGAAAAGAAGTACTTTTCAATCTATTATGTGAGAAAAGTACTCCAGTGAGGTTAACAAAGATACATGAAAATGGAGAAGCATGTGCTAAAATTGCTTATTTCGGTAAGTTATTTATTTTTTTTCAGTCTTACAAGACATACCTGGCCATTCTCTAAAATTGATGCTTTCCAAGCCTGGTCACTTGAGGAGGCTACATAAACGACAAGTAGAGATGAGCAATTTTGGTATCATTTGCATGCCTAAATGGTGCTCAAAGTTGAAGTATTCATCAACTTTCTACCTTATTTTATTTTTTGAAGGTTTGATTATAACCAAAATTAGTAATGAGGGAGACATGCTCTAGACAATCTACATAGATGGAGCCTTTGGAAACCTAAGAAAGGAGTAAGTATGGCTCTACATAGCCTTTCTGTTTTCACTTTATATCATTTAATCTACATCAACTTTGATCCAACAAAAAAATAAGCAAAATATGAGCATTGATTGCTAAATGAGATTCTCATTGGGAATAAATGTAACTCATCTCTTAGTTAAGTCTATCTCTTATTTGACACCGAATCAAATTAATAGATTGTTTGAAACATGAGATGATGTCTCACACAAATATCTAATGAAAGAAAAAGCCAAGATAAGCAAGCTCAAACACTTCCAAATTGATCATATTTCATTGTTAACCTAATATTTGGTTACATATGACTTACATTTACCTTGTCCGTTGGATTGTTGTAGCCATATTGGGTTGGGTGTAGTCAAGCAATGTTTTGCCTAACATGATCATGCTAGGCCTAAGCATGACCATGCGTGAAAGTATCCCTTCATGGTCATACCCAATCCTGTTGTGACCATGCCCAGAAGTATCATGGCGTGGTCACACCTGGTTCAAGCATGACCACACCCATGTATTTCTTAATGCGATGACGTACGAGGCTAGTACTGACACTTTTCATACAATGCTATTAATTTGATGCCTTCATCTATGGATTCAAAATTTCATCGTTGTGTTTCTTCATCAGTGGTAATCCATGGCATCTTCAATGACTAGAAGGATTGTGATCATCGACTCACCATCAAATCGATAACCACAGATGGCCTTCCTCTTCTATAAATATGTAGCACTTCAACTATTTCTAGGTGCACATACACACTTTCATTACTTAAAGCAGAGGAAGAAGAAGAAGAGAAGAAAACACTCTCGATGAACCTCCTTCTCCTCTAATCAACCTCTTCTCTTGTTTGTCTCCTATTTTCTCTTTTTTACCTTTAGGTTGAACCATTTATTTTCAAACTTATGTTTAGGGTAGATTAACCTGCTCAATAACCATTGATTAGGCTTAGATTAGGTTAAACTTAGGTCGATCTGAACCTGACCTAATCCTAACTCAATTTAGGCTTAATCATAATCTGAAGCCAGTCTAATCCTAACTGAAATTGTAGTTGAGTCAAACCCAACCCATAACTAACTTATGCCAACTCAAAACCAATCTGACCCAACCCATACTGGACCACACCCAACCCATACCCGACCTAACCACCCAGACCCAATCTGACCCAACCTAGGTCAACTCAAATCCAACTTAGATCTAACCCGAGTCAACCCAAGTCAACCAAGGTCTAGTCCAGGTCAACCTTAGTCCAACCCAGTTTAGCCCACGTCCGACCTAGGTCTTACACGGGTTAACTCAAGTCAACTAAGGTCCAACTTAGGTCTAAGCCGAATCCACCCAAGTCACCCCAGATCCAATCCCAATCAAACCGAAATCCAAACCAACTGAATCATATTACATCTGAGCTCAATTTAGAGCTGACCCGAGCTAAAAATCTAGCTCACCTCAACTCCCTCCTAACCCATGTCTAATCTAAGGATAAATGTATGTTTTGTTTCAGGTATTATTTCATATTTCATTTCATGTAGTCTTCAAAAATAAAACAAAAGAAATATCAAAAATACATAAAACAAAATGATGGATGGGAACCTCTCACAAGATGGTTTTCTCCATAAACATCAAAATAAAATCTTACACAAAACAAACACAAAAACATAGGCAAATTTTAATTTCTACAAAAAATGACAAACCTAAGAATTGAAATAAAAAAAGGAATTGAATATTGAACTTCATACAACATTCAAAATACATAAAGATAAAGAAAACAAGCAGAACCTAGGTAGATCTCACAAGAATAGTAGGTTTGCTAACATAGACATCAAACTGAGGATCATATACTTACCTAACTTATTCTGAGTATAGAAACATATGTTTGTTTGATTGGTGCCTTAGTTAGGGATAAGAACTAGTACATATAATACAAATAAACTTATCCCCTAGAACTAGAGGGAATACTTTAAAATGATATAACCCATGGCTACTGGCAACGGTATTTCAGACCGCTTTAAATCTATGAATCCCTATGTTAGGGCATTCAAAGAGGCTTCTTGGTTATTAGATTGGTTATAGTTGACGAATATCAATGCCCTTTGGATGAAAAAAAGGCATAGGCATCCTGACCAGGGACATTATTCCCAAAGTTTAGGTTATTTCACCTCTTTAATTTTTTTTAGAGCCTAAGGTTTCACTTCTCATCTAGAAATCCTTCTTACTTGACCCAATGTTTAGATTTAGGATTCCAATGATTCTCATCAGTATAATTAAGTATTCTTGATTCATCTTTTGACCTTACCTGATCGATTTAAACTCTTTATCAGTATTTTCAAACTTTTCATCACTCCTTTGTTAGATAATCAAATCCCTTTATACAAGACTTTCCCATGTCACATTATCATCAGATTGTAAGTATCATTCCTAATTCTTCTAATTTAGATCCTCTCTTCAACCGCTTTAATTATGAATATTTATCCTTTACTGATTTGACTCATTACAATTATACAGATTTTTCGTTAGGGTTCATGGATTTAGAGATCTAATTAACTATGCAAGCTTGCTCTTATATAGAATGAGACCTAATAATTAAATAAACCTTATCTTACACCTATAATTAAGGAAAAAAAACTCTAGTTTTGTAGATTGATGAAGGCTTTGATGATCTAGGTGGTCAGGCTAACTTATTAATGTAATATTTTCTTTCTTTGGAAAGATGTATTATTATTCAAAATGACATGCCTAGTCATCTAGATAACTTCCTCATAAAAGTTCTATGTTGTGTGGAGACAAACCAAAATCCCTCACAAAAGCTTTTTTCTAACAACTCTAGTGTGGATTCATTCTTCTCTCTATCTTTTGTAGTGAGTGAAATTATTCAACCTTTTAATAATTCCATCAAAATTATCTAAATCTTCAGGCCATGGCTCATGTCTTTAATCTTCATGTTTTTTTCCTGCTCATTTAAACTCTATACAATGTGCAAAATTTCAGAATATGCTCCATCATCGATTCTTCTCATTGAGAGGATTTTCAAATTCAATCTGATCTCAATTTCATACATAAGAGTTTTTTAAAGAGTAAACACCCTATTTATATCTTTTTTGTTTCCATTACAGATAAGATGCATCATAAACTCATTCTTTTCTTGGAAATAAAAAAAATTTAGCTTATGACTCAAATCTCCTGAATGGTGGGTACTCGATCAAGTTTAGAATGGGACTCATAGATTTCAACCTTTCTACAGTTGACTTTCATTGGCAAGGAATCTTTTCCTTCCTTTGGCATTGAATCAAAAGATGATTTTCCACCATTAAAAAAAAGATCTGCTAGGATTTCCACTATTACGATTGACACTGCTGTTCTCCAGTGTCTTGAGAAAGTAAAGATTTGAAAAACTCCTAAATTGATTTGTGAACTACTTAAGACACCAATAACCTTTAAGATTGGTCCATCCGATGAAATCACTCCTGCATTAACTAAGACTCAATGACATAATCAAAATAGGAGACTACTAAAAGAGTTGCACAAATGATGAAACAAATGGATTGTGTGGAGTATGAAACCTCCCATTTTTTGGATGGGTTTCGTTTTCTCTATACTACACAAGTTTAGAAAATGTCTACAATATAGATAAATTACCTCCACCTTCACCTCGTTATGGAACTCTTAGTATAAAAAGGAGAAAATCTAAGATAACTTGACTATACTAGATATTTAAAAATATTGCAAAGCAAAAAGGAACCCCTATTGCAGAGATCCTCTGAGACGTAGGAGAAATTGTATCCCAAAAGGAGAAATGGGGTCTTAAAACTTAAAAGGATGATGCCTAAGCAATCAAGGAAAATCTTCACATGATTTTTAGTGTAGCTATCACATCGATTATTTCTTGGAGTACCTCTTTTTTTCTAAAGGTACCTTCAAAAAGTATAGGTTCCATGTCCACTATCACCAGAAGCTCTTCTTTATATACCACAACATTTTCAAAATACCAAAGAAGATATATATGAGGTAGCCATCAAACCACAACCTGATCTTTGTGTATCTCCTCTCCAAATAGATGTTATAGAATTAAGACCCTCATTGCTTCCTATTTCATATGATTCAATGAAGATGCCACAGATTCATGACATAGTATACCCTAGGCTTCAATTTCTTAAGAAACATATAAATCAAAGAAGATATTAATGAAATCAATACTTCATCTGATTCAACCTATGAATGTCATGAAAGGATGAAGCTAGCAAAACTATTTATGATAATATGATGATTTAGTTCATTATTCACTTCATATTGTTATCCTCAGTTAAGTTATGCAGTGATCATATGTTGGCATTTTGTGTGATTTTGTTCCTTGTGTGACATGTTTCCAATCTTGTATATCATGCTTAGGAAATGTAGTTTTTCGTATTTCTTAGCCTTAAGGCAATTCACATATTAAAATTATGGATTATATTTTGTGATTCATGATGGGAAACCTGACAATCAAACTTGATGTAAATGTTCATTAAAAAAAATTAAAATTAATATTTTAAAATAATTAATTCCTTACTTTGTTACCATCATCTGAACTTAAAAAGATCTTAAAATAATAAAAAGCATATAATTAAAGTAATTAAGTTAAACAAGGACATTTTTAAACTTTCTTACTGAAACTAAGCCAAATCAATAAAATCTTGACTTTCGAATGAACTAAAATATGTTGGAAAATCATCAAATAGGAAAAATTATACATTTAGAAGCCATAAAAGAAACATGTTCAACCATACGTAGTAATTCTCAGATGATTTAGAATAAATTTTAATAATATGTTCTATTGCATTCATATGTTACTTGTCTACAACTGAGTCCAAATTTTAATAATAAAAAAATTTATTTCTCAAATATTGAATGAATAAAATGTGTGATTTGATTTCTTTCAATCAAGATATATTTAGAGCATATGATTCATTCCTTTATTTTGATTTATCTTTTTTTACTAGTTTGAATAAAGAGTTGTACACAATAATAATTTTATTAAAATCTTAAATATTAAAAATATAGGAGAAAATAAAACATTTTTTTCTTTTTTTATCTCAATCCTATTATAGAACATTGATGTTATGCCAATAAATCCTACAGTAAAATATTCAAAAAAAAGCTGGGTTTCTCTTTCAAGAATGGCATAAATCTTGTATTAGAGCAACACCACCTAATTGAGCAGTTGTGCTCATATTTGACTTCAACTTTGATTAGTTGGAAGAGATATATGATGCACCTTAGCTTAGTGTAGCCGATCATAAAGATGTTCAAGATAAGAAGCCTATGTTTGAATTTACAGTTCGACAAGACAAATTTTAAAAGAAGAAAAGAAGATTGGAAAAAATTAGTAGAAGAAGAGGTAGAAGATGTGCTTGACCAAAATTTTAGGAATCTAAAGATTAGATTGGCAGTTATGTCAGCTTTGATAGAGATTTTGAGTGATTCTACCACATTTCAGTTGGAAGCTAAAAATAATGTCAATCTTGGTTGACCTGGACTCAAAGAAGAAATTGCAAACAAAAATTTAAGAAATAAAGGAAGACAATGGAAAGGGAAAGAAATTTGAAAAGAATCTAATGGTAGATTGCTAGAATCTATGCCTGAGTTTTACTTTCAAGAGTAAGCTTAACATGGACCAAGTGCTGAGAAGTAGCAATGAATCACACGTCTATGTGTCATCCAAATAGTATACAGAACGGTGTTCGTGTATCGATCCCATGAGAAATAAGCAACAAAGTGAAAAAATTTTGTCCTACTAGTTTTGAATCTAGCCTGAAGGTTTGAAGTACTGCAATTTTGACAATTCACTAATCTTAACTTTTTAAATAAAAAAACTTAAGTTGTTGAAGTGTGAATTTCAACATAATTTTTTTTATGCAAGTAAAATACACCTCTAATTTGGTTTTACATGAATCTAATTTTGATTAGATGATTTAAATATGTGTGATAATTAGGAGCAGATCTTCTCCTTATCTCTTTCTTGGAATGTAAGAAAGTTTGACAATCACATAATTTTAGTTCACTAAATCAAGTGATTTGTACGGGATTCCTTATTTTTCTACAAGATTACACTAACCTAGAAGTAATACAACTATCCTTTTAAGTGAACTTGTTTTAACCTAGTTGTTCCACTATGGATTCTTCTGTAATTATAAAATAACAATAAATTTTAATTGTCCAACATGTCAATTAATGGTAAAGAAATAATTGAAGCTTAAAACACCAGCTTCTTAAAAGTTTAGAAAATCACACAGAAAAAAATAAAACATCAAATTTCTACATCACCAATTCAAAGGAGAAAATCATTATACTCACAAATAAGACTTGAAAACAACAACGTGAATGTTTCAATAATAGAAAATATCAAAAAAAATATTTTGAAAGGATAAAACCTGATGAAATTCACCAAGAACATTGTAAACTTTTTTCTCTTCCTTCTCCAAATGATATATCGAGATTACAAGCATAATTTCCCAGCAAAAATTCTTGCAATCACTCCACATTTCACTCTCTAACACTTGCACTTTGTGTCTCTGTATTTTTCTTTAGTCCATGTGCTCTCAAATGCCTCATTTTGCCTTCGTCAACTTTCCATGTGAATAGACGCCTGCGAACTTCTCAAAACATCAAAATGCATGAATTGGCTCCAAGATGTTGGTATACAATGCCTAGACGTTGGTTCCAAATGCATGACCATTAGCAATTTGGCGCCTACTTTTCACCTAATTGGGTTCTGGTGCAAGGGTTTTGGGTACCTAGGGACCCAAATCTAGCACCTAAGCACTTAGGTTGCGACGCCTAGGTGCTTAGGTTACGGCGCCTTGGCTCTTGGATTGTAAAGCTTAGGCGCCATTAACCAAGTGCCTACTTTCCATGTTCTCTAGATTCTGGATCAAATTCTCACTCCTTGGACGTTTATGAGCTCAAATTTTGTGTCTAGTTGCTCCACTTTTGCGCCTTGGCGCTGCTCCTCTACTTTGTTCAATTTTTCACTTTTTTCTACTCTGATGAATCTTCTATCCTTAAGCCTACAAAATACATCACAATCACATTCCAAAATCACAAAATTAATATAAAATCAGATAAATATAAAACATATACAACTACATTTTGAATACACGAAAATTTCTCATATACTTAAACATTACTTACCCACAAGTAAATTAAAAATCTAAAATTAAAAAAACACAAAGTGTGGTGGTAGCTAGTAATTAAGGATTTAGTGCTTCCTAAAAATATAGAAGGTACATATTTGTACCCCCAATATCCTGTATAATAAATAGTAATACAAATTTATATAATCATCCTAAATTATTTATATGAAGGTTAAATAACATCCAATTAATATGAACCTAAAATCCATTTTTCTATTCAACCAAATTGACTTAGTTCAGCTACCATTTTTATGAATACAAAGTTAATAGATTATGCTAGAAAATTTATTGGTCCTTTAACCTTTAGAAGAGAAATTGGAATTATTTTTTAATCTGAGCTTAACCTCAAGCTTCTCCCCAAATGTTCTTGAATTTTTTTCTTCACTTTTTATTAAGAACATTTTCTATATTTTTTTGTTTCATTATTTTATTTATTTATCCTACTTTTTTATTTCCATTTCTTCCCTTTTTTACTTGAGAATACTATATCTAATTTACCTTTTATAAAGACTTTGAATCACAATTCTCCTGGCAGCTTAAATTTTCATTACTAACCTAACTTAAGTCTAATGTTCGTAGGTCAAGAGAAAGTAACTCAGAATCAATTTTTTTTTAATTAAGTAGAGACTACATTTTATAGTATTGAAATAAAAATTTTAAGTATAGTTAATATTCAAATAAATATTTAGGAATGCTTATAAAGATAAGTAATTACAGTTGTTAGAGATCAATGATTAGTGAATGACTAATCTATTCCTATTCATCAGGAAACACAAGTCTCTTTCACTTATATGTTTTCCTTAGCATTAGATTGCACTTATTCTTAAGTAGGACTACCAACTTTATTAATGTGTATTCAAAAGATGTATTTCCATTTTCAATCCCTCTTCCCCCCACCAAAAGAAAATAAAATTGTTAGTTAACATGAGAAACTTCTACACATGGAACAAGAAATTACAAATTTTACATGAGTGATACCACATGAGGAAATAAAACTTTATGATCACATGAAAGTCCAACATGAAATGCTTCTACACAAGAATCACAATAGGCTAGTTTGAGATTAAAAAAACATGGAGTAAAATTTCAAGAAAGCATAGTTCAAAACTAAACACGCATAAATAATCACATAGTGTCGGTTATAACTTACCATTACAAATAAAATGTCCTCAAAACAATATATGATAAATATAGAATCCCAACACATCACAAACATAACACAAATATCCAGTCTGAGGAAGCTACAAACCAAAAAAAATAGCAAAGTCATAACATAAAAATGAAATAACAACATTCAAATAGAATCAAACCAGTGTCCAAAAAATCCATCTCATCAAAACTACTCTTGGACTTGCTTATTGTCATCTTCCTCAATCGGCTTGGTGGTATCATCATAAAGCCTGAAAGTGGAATAAGGTGCGCTACTGAATTCGACCGACAATACTTTGCATGCAAGTGGTGTAGAAGCATTAACTAAGTGTTACAACTTCTTTTCTCTCATATATTTTTCACAAATCAAATGTCTCAACCCCCAAATTCCATACATATATAGTATAACCCAACCATTTCAAACCCTAGAATGGAATTTATTAATGACTTTTTTTTCCATTAGACTAACATACCTTAACTCCCTTTACGCATAATCAACGTTCACATCACACCAACCTTATAAATTGTATATTTAATCTAATAATTCTTCCATGCATTCCATCACATTGCTGATAATAAAAAAAAACTACTAAATTATGCCCCCACACTTCCATTATAACTTCCATTGCCATTATAAAAAAAAAATTAGTCATTCTTTATAAAGACTTTGACCATCTTAACTTACTCTAAATCAACCATCCACCACCTCATCCAATCCTTTGTAGTCTTACACACTAAAATAAAGATAAGCTTAAGCCTACTCTCAAATTCATGCAAACATAAGTAGCTCAATTGCTCGAAACATCCCTAAACTAGCTTTAGGTTTTGCATGCAACACCAATCCTAATCGAGCACTATTCCTTGGTTTCTGCAATCCACTCCAACTTTAGTGCCCCAAATAAATAGTCTTATATCACCCCATGGTGAAGCAATGATGTGTACTCTTTAGGCTTTGCCGCATAGAAAGCTCATGAGTCCATTACATGATATGGTGCATGCATAAAGTTAACCATTTATAACATCTTCAGTGACTCAACAATTTTGAGAAGTGTGACAATCAAATGACTTGTAGATACCCCTTTCTTTAAAACACCTTATCCTAAACAAGTGATTTGTGTGGCTAACAATTTTGATATTATTCACCAATGTTTTTTTAATAAATTGAACCATCTCATACAACATTATTGAATTTATATTTTTTTACTTTTTAAGGGATATTTATTGATAAATGCCACCAAAAGCATAAATCTACTACACCAATTAATTCATTATAACTTTTAATATGTAATCATGCCTTCTTAAACATTATAAAAATAACACCATAATTAAATGGCCTTAATCTAAAAATTTAATTATTTAAAAATATATTATTAACTAATTTCAAAAGAATAAATTTAAATTCAACATAATATGAACGCATTCTACTTTACATTAAAATTAAAAAACGAATTTAATGGTTAAAATAAAACTACTTTATTTGTATCGCTTCATAGAACAATGACTAAAAATATATTGATTTAATAAAATATTAAAAATCTTATTTAAGATCTACTTTCTCAGGATTCAAACCTTAAAATGTTAAATTAAACGTAATTTTTTAAGTGCATGTAAAGAATAATAATATAAATCAACTCATATAAAGAGCTTTTATTTTTATAATAAGATTTTGAACTTCTAATCAAATTAATGTTATAGCCTATAATCTAAAAAATTTGCAAGAAATGAGACGAGCTGTGAATAAATCCGCAGTCCGGGCCTCGTCTCCCACGTTCAATTATCACAAACCCTTAATCTTTCGTCAAGGCTGACCTAAAAAAGGCGCCCTAGATGGATAAAGAAATTCAAGGGGCGGGCCAAGCTCGGAAGAAATAAAAATAATAAATTCCCATTAATTAGAAACAAATTATATTTTAAAGATCCAAAAATCTTAGTCTGCCTAACAAGAGGCATATATATATATATATAGATATATATATATATATATATATATATATATATATATATATATATATATATATATATATATATATATATANATATAGATATCCACGAGCGCAAATGGGTTCCTCGGCTTTCATCCGAGTCATAACTCCTTGGAGCAAGCAAAATGTCGGTTCTCAAAACAAACAGCCGATGGAGAACCTACTACCAATCGACAGATGTATAATTCGTAAAAACAATAAACGATCAGCTTTGGGTAATAGTGGGCGAGCAGCTGGGGGTCTGAACGAAGATTCGGACCTGAATAGATTACTAAAGTTCATAGCATATAAATTGAAATTAAAGGTGAAAAAATTACTACAAGGATCACCTTCGCAGAAAGGCATTTACATTAAATAATGTTACAGAAACAGCCAATTATATCTCATACAGATTCGGCCAAGCAAAGCTGCTGGCATAAAATAAAATAATGTTAGTAATGTAAATTGATTACAAGCCTACCTATTGAGTGCATGCTGACGCAGGATGGAGAATTTTTTTCCTTGCAGTGTGGAGCTATGACGAAGATCAGTTCTGGAGAAGGGAAACAATGGTCAAAATTTACAAGCAAGGAACTAGCAAATTTACCGAACTGGTTCAATTTGGCATTTGGCACAAGCATGCGCATATCCAATATGGGATCATAACCCTGCTAAACTGTTACTCTGTCCATTTGGATGACTTAATTTGACATGCATTCCTTCTAATTTTAATGCCAAATCAAAGGTTTGTCAAATATCAAGAGTTAAGTGTTACAGAAGACAGAATGATCATTAATCTTCAGGAAAATCAGGAGTCTTGAAAATTATCACTAGTAGTATGTTGACTATTTTATGAAGTCCACAATTCTTTTTGTTTATTTTGCAATAAATGCGTTCTTGTTCCAAATCCAAACCTTTGAAATCTCTCCAAGAAATTTGTTAGGAGTTATCACCGATATTACATGCTTCCCGCTCAAGCTGTGGGAACCAACTATGAAGAAAAGCTCTAAATTACTGGGTAACACATACTGGGCAATAATATTATAATGATGAACAGAAAATTATGAGATTGAATACTTTAAAGCCTAGTTTTAAGTATTTGTTCAGAGAATATAAGAAGATAAGTGTTAGGATAATTACTATTAATTTTATTCTCAATACTTTCAAGATCCCCCGTGCAAAAGACTTACAGAACACATAATTAAAGGGTTAACTTCGGTTAAAGTTGCCAATAAATTAAATGTAAAGTTGACATGGCTACCTTCGGTTCAAGCAATTTTCGACTTTGAGCAAAATACTGGTTTGGATGATTGATCCCAGCATCACAAGATGCAGCATGGATAGTTTCAAAAGTCAGCGTGCAAGCTAGCTGTAAATGAAACGAAATTCTGTAGACAAGCTGGTAAAGCGAATATGGAAAAGACAATCAAAGCATACCAACCTGGTAATGGCGATTTCGAACTTTTTCCATCACATCATCCATTGCACGTCCCCCAACACCCATTTTTCCAAGCGCAGCCCTCAAGTAATCTTCACTGAAAAACAATAAAAAGAATCAATTAGTCGATTTTTTTATTTTTTATTTTTTTTTTTTTTGAAGTGTGCTGCCATGAGACTTTATAGTGTGGGACATAAGGGAAGGTAAGATTAGTTTGTGGTATGATGATCGGACCCTATTAGGACCTCTTGTTAATTTTGTCAAAGGTAATTTCAACAAGGACCTTCTAGTTGCTGATGTTCGGCAGAATGAATCATGGAACCTGCAGGAGCTCAGTATTCAGCTGGACAGGGAGCTGATTCATTATTTTTCTGATATCAAAATTGTTGCTGAGAGAAAGGATGGCTGCAGAATTAAACATACGGGCAGTGGTTCAGTGTCTAAAATATTGCTAATAAGATACATCACATCAAACTCAGGAAATCTGTAGTGGTAAGAAGATATGGAACCAGCTACTGAACCTTCCCAATCCTTCTTTATTTGGAGACTACATAAACTCATTCCTGTTGATGATATCCTGAAACTGAAAGGCATCAGAGGTTCTTACTGTCTGCAATGTAAACAAGATGAGGAGACACTGCAACACATTTTTCTGACCTGCAATTATATTACCCCCATTTGGGACAAACTTGCCATGGAGTACCATGTCCATATCCCTACTAGCAGTTCATCACTAAACGAATTCTTATACTGTTGGCAGTCTAATTTCCCTCAAAAGCAAATTTTATATTGTGTATCATAAATTTGCTGCTGGTATAAAATTTGCTGCTGGTCTATTTGGATGGAAAGGAACAACAGAAAGCACAAGGAGGAATATCATAGTGGTCATGAGGCTATCCTAAAGATTAATGATTACATATCAAAATGTATCAGTTTTAACAAATCTCACAAGGTGCTGGCTGGTTTAGTTGATCATTTATTTGCTAAAGCTGCTATGGAGAAGAAAATTAAAATGTTGTTTTGGTCCAAACCTGATAAGGATGTCATTAAACTGAATGTTGATGGTAGCTTTGTTGGGTTTTCTGCTGGGACTTGTGGTGTTTTCAGGAACTGTGCTGAGGAATGTTTCCTTGGTTTTGTGCCTTGCGACCCCATTAATGTTAATTATGCTGAAATGGTTGCCGTGCTGGGCTATTGATTGCTAGGGAGCTCTAGATCAAGAATATCTTGGTGGAGATGGACTCTTTATCAACATACAATTGTCTCAACATGAAGACCGAATGCCAATGGCAGAATTTGCACATATGGAGGAAAATTCAAAGCATTGTTCTGGAACTCAACATAAGTTGGAGACACGCTTACAGAGAAACTAATAGAACTGCTAATCTGCTGGCTAAGAGAGTTGTAATTTTTTTTTATTTTGAACTTTCCTTTTCGTTGAAAAGTGATAGGCCTAGTCTTCCTTTTCTTAGAACTGCTGCATAGTCTGTAACCTTTTTGAGGCTTGAATACAAGTTACTGCTCCTTTAAATATATATATGTATATAAATGTATGTGTGTGTGTGTGTGTGTGTGTGTGTGTGTGTGTGGTGTGTGTGTGTATTTATTGTTCAATCCAAGTTTGTCTTGTATGGCATGCCAAATGATCGGAGTGGTAGGAACCAAAAGGAAGAGAGATCAAAAGATAAAGAAAGGGGAAGAGCATACACAGACTTGCCCCGTCAAGGCGAGCTGGGGTATTCCTAGACTATGTGACCCATTTTATATCTAAAATGAGAGAATACAAAGACGAGGAGGGAGGGCTCCCTCTAAAGGATGGATCTAAATTCAAAAGCCAAAAGGCTCCTTTCCAAGTATTAGAGGGCTAATAAAAAAGAATTTATATATCTACCCCTACTTTAATGAGAGGGTTACAGGATAATATGGTCTTTTCACATCCATAACTATTTTGGACGTCTTTTTATATCTCTGGATTCTTCACCCAGCGGGCTCCTCGGTCTGCCAAGATGAGTTGAACAACCATTTCGTCTAGATGTCAGGCGACTTTTGTGTTTGGAAGATGTTCAGGCTTAAACATTGTGGTCGATTGGATCAAGGTAGCCGATTGATTAGTCTTAGGTGGCCGGCCAAGGGTAGTGGACCGTTTACCCGAAAGGTGATGGCCAACCATAGATGGCAGGCCGCCTTTGCAAACGTCGGGCCAGGATGGTCGGCCTGCTAGAATATCGACTTCAACTAGTTGGCAAAAGGGTTCTATCGGGCATTTCGTCTAGATGTCAGGCAACTTTTGTGTTTGGAAGATGTTCGAGCTTAAACATTGCGGTTGATTGGATCTAAGTGGCCGACTAAGAATGGTCGGCCGATTAGTCCTAAGTGGTTGGCCTAAGTTGGTCAGTCGTTTGCCAGAGAGGTGATGGCTGACCATAGATGGCAGGCCTTGCAGACGCCCGAACAGGATGGTCGGTCGGCTGGAAGATTGGCTTGAACTAGTTGACTGAAGAGTTTTAAGTCTTCACATTTTGTGCCATACAAGATTATCCACTTTTGTTCGATCAAGAGGGTCTTTGGTCGGTCGACCTCAGTCCATCCAGCTGACCTTGAGTTCTTCGGCCAAAAATTAGCATTTGATATGATTAAACGGGCTGCTTCGAGATCTGTGCAAGCCATTTTTGGGTGTACATATTAAATTCTCCAATTTTCTTGCTCCTTGGCAAAGACAGCTATGACAAGAACAAGAAAATTATTAAATGTAATAAAATGAATCAAATAATAATATTTGTTCAATGTAATAAATAGACTCTCTGGATTTTCGTGCCCATGACTCTTATATAGATGGTGCAATAGAGGCAACTTCATCATCTCGAGTATGTTCCTTTCATTAGCATTTGCTCCCTATTTGATGTTCCTTCATGGAGAAAGGATCTAACTCCGTCTTAAAACCCATTGATAAAGTTATGATGTTATCCGCCCTCGGGATCAGATCTTGTCGGTTCGAGGGTGAGCCGTCGAAAAAGAACTTGGCCAAGATGCCAAAATCAATCAGCGGAGTGAGGGTGGAAAGTCATCTGATTTGATTCATGGTATACCGAAGAAGATTATGCTCAAGTCTAGAGGGGAGCAGGGTGCCTCAGCAACCGACTACCAATAAAAACTTCCTTTAAGGCGTGAATTCAGTCGGATGTTGCAAACGTGTCCCTTCTGGTCGATACTTCACGAGTCAGCGGAAATGACCCCCAAGCTAGACATGGGCAAAACAACTAGGTCCAAAGTGAATCGGATTTTGAGTAAATTATCTTTTTTTTTATTTTTCATTTTTCTATTTGAGAGTTGTCTGATGTTTACTGATGACTTTTATTTCTAAGATGAGGATCCTCATGTCGAACAGTTGTCAGCTGGCATCAGTGGAGGGGACCTGATCAAAGAACAAATACGGCTCCGCAGGTACTAACCGGTAGCAAAAAAGATGTGCTCAATTGCCCGACCAAACCCGAATGAGGCTTTGGGGCAAAAAATTTTGAGGCATTCACTGTCCCGCAGGACTTTAACATGCAGCCTGGAGAAATTGGAGGCAATTACGGTCAAGCAGTACTAAGACTCGCCAGCTAAGCTGAGGAGATGTGCGGGGAAATAGTCAGTCTTCGTCTGAACTTCGGGAGGATGCATTCATTCAGAGGGTCAACTCTAAGGCCGACTGAATGAATCAATTCAAACTCAGTGGTCAGACATTGTATAGGAGGTTGGTTAGGAGGGGGCTTAGTCCTGGCTGAGGCGTCCGAGGACCAGCTTGGGAAATATCTCCCTTCGGACCAAGTCTATATCAAATCATATTTTTTGTGATAAATAAAATGTTTTGTTTTTTCAAATCTCGATTTTCATGTTTGACAAGACATCTTGATTTCTGCAAATGGTGTTTGGCATTTCGATGAATTCCTATAAATAGAGGTTGAGGGGCTCTTGAGTGCGCCTCCCGTATTTTCCTTTTCTAATTCCTCGAACCACCTTTCATTTTCGATTCTTTATTGTTCATTTCTTCGGTGTTCGAATGGCTCCAAAGAGGACTCCCCAGGCCTTTGGTTTGGTGGTTGCGGACGAACATTCCATTCTATCACCGTCGGATGTCGCCTTTATTGAAGAAACTTTTAATTTTCATTCAGCCATCATGCTGGAGGCCATTCGTCCGCATAAAAAGGCTACCAGGAGATATGGGAATGACCCGGTAGTGCATCGAGACCAGTTTCAATATGATTGTGGCTACCTATGTTGGGGTTTGTCCTCGCGCAGATCAAGTCGAACTATGTGGCGGCGATCATGACCTACATCATCTTCTATCAGCGAAAAGACATTCTATGGTTTGCTGATTAATTTAGCCATATTTTCTCATTTCACGTGGAATCAGATTGTTATGTCCAATTTGGGAAAACTGTTTGGCTCCAGTTTGACGGCCTGGAAAATAAGGTGAAGGATTAGAAGCACAAGTTCTTCATTGCCTCGCCATTCGAGGGTTGAGGCGTTAGGACAGTTCCATACCTTTTTCAGAAGAAGAGCGTTGATTACTCCCGAGTCGAGGGGGGCGATATTAAAGGACAGTTGCTCTTAGATCCCTAGTACATCTATCTGAGGACCGTAAATAGGGCTTTGTTTTATGAAGTGACCGATCGAATGATAGCAGAGTTATGGGCCGCCTCAGACGCTACGGAGGTTCAGCTGGTGAAAGAGGTAGTCGCCCGGATAGCGAATAAGAAAACCAAAAGTAATAGCCAAGGCAAACAAGGCCAAGCATGAAGCAGTGGTGACTGAGGAAAAACTGAGATGCTTGTGCCAAGAAGAAAAATCAGTCGAGTATGTGAAAAGAACCTCTTTTCTATTTTCACAGCAACGGCTATGAGTGGTGACTGAGGAAAAACTGAGGCGCTTGTGCCATGAAGAAAAATCAAACGAGTATATGAAAAGAACCTATTTTCTATTTTCACAGCCACGGCTATGATTTAGCAAATTTCAACCGAAAAGTTACTTATTATCGTCAGAAAACAAAAGACCCGCTCTATTATTAATACTCATCTCTTGGATGCAACTCCTTTCGGTTGTCAAGAACCTAAGGGCGCATCTGGAGTACCTGAGCAAGGTCCTGATAAAGAAGGCCTTTTTTAAGGAGCGGTATAAAAGATGGTTGCTCCTAAGCAATCGTTTATTGATCTCACTAACAGGAGTGAGGCCAGTCAGCTGGCAAACTCGGACGGTTCGAGTTAGAGATCAATTTCGAGGGGGTGACTCTTGAGGAGCCTCAGTACCGTGAAGGAAAAGAGTCGTTTGTGGAGTCAACTTCCTTGTCCTCTCTGCCCTAGGAGAGAAGAACGGACTCTCCCTCCGGTTGGGTTCCTTCTCAGGGAAAAGAGAAAGATCTGGAATTCTTCTAACCACTGGTTTACCGCCATCGACCGATTGATTGAACATTACAACAACTCCCCATCTACCGAATTCTACGCTTTCGTGTTCTTAGAAGTCATTTGGTCGCTAGCATTTGCAAAATTCCTTCAAAAAATGGAGTGGTAAACCTGTATAAAAAGGCCAATCAATACCTCTTAAAGGAGTGGGAGACCTCGCACATTCAATTGATGCTCTTGGACCATGCTTGAGACTAGATAGGCAATTGCGGAACAAGTTGAGGTCTCGACTGGGCTAGCTAGGAAAGCAAAGAAGTGGGTTGTAGTAGTTGAGAAGAAGCTTGCTACGGCGGAGGAAGAGCCTTCCACCGTCTCGGAATTATTTTCAATCGCCAAGAAGGAAAACCATGAGCTGAGAGAGAAAATGGAGACAGAGAAGAACGAAGAGTTCTTTGTATTGCTTCCCACCGAAGGTAGGGGAAACTCTTGAATAAACACCTTTGAATTGGTAGCCTGATGGCAATCAACGGGTTCGTCCGATTGGGCTTGGTTGATTCAAAATATGCCAATCCAAATCAATTTGCATCTTTGTATTCTAGTTCGAAGGAATCAACAAGCAACAACTCAGATGTTGAAGACGAATGAGGTCTTTCTGTCGGCTTCCTGAAGCTTGAATTTTTCTTTTGAAATATTTTTGTAAATATTTTGCACAAATAACTTTTGAAAATACGAAGATTTGATAGATGTCTAAAATTGGTAAATGTGGGAAAAAAATTTTCATTTGAAATCAGATGAGATTGCTCGGTCGTCTTTAGTACCTCTTGGTTTTTACCTGTCATACTTTTTTCATTTGATAATGTATGTTGAGTGATTGAGGCTTCATAGAAGGTTTTCTTCTTTGAGTTGCATTTACTCGTATAAGTCTTATCTTGCCAATCTCAATTTGCTTTGCTCATATTCGTCCATGGGTCGATTTTTGCCTTCGACGGGACTTAAGAGAGCCTTTTTACTGCCTTAGCAAAGGTAACAGCTTAGGCAGCTTAGGCTTTACACTGGGGTAATTTGTGTCGCACCCTTACCGGACCTTGTCGTTACTGGGCGGGGAGCCGCCTCTAGAGCCATTTTAGAGTTGAGTTTTTGAGATCGTATTTTCCAATACTTGTCATTGTAGGTCAACTGCAGACCCAGCCAGAAGATATTGGCATCGCGGTTGATGGTTTTAATGCTTCTGACTGACCGGACAATATTGGCGTCGCGGTTGACAGTCTCTAACTAACCAAACGATCTTGGCATCATGGTTGACAATATTTATTTCTGACTGATTGGAAAATATTGGTGTCGCAGTTGATAGTCTTTATATTACTGACAGATTGAACGATCTTGGGTTGTGGTTGACAATCTTTAACTGACCGGACAATCTTGGCGTCACGGTTGATAGACTTTATTGTTTGGCTCGCGTCTTATACATATCAAGGTCTAAGTCACCTTGTCGAACCATAGTCTTGGTTGCCTCCACCTTTCGTCAAGTCTTAAGAGGATCTTGTAGCTTCCTTTGCGGGGGTAACCGTCATTGGGGTGATTTACGTCACACCCTTCGCGGAGTTTGTCACTACTGGAAAGAGAACCACCTCCAGAGCTTTATCGGACTCGAGCATTAGAACCATGAATTTTCAATGTGGGACTGCAGCAAGATACTTGGTCGGTCATACCACTTGAGTTGTCGACGACACTATTCCCCGGATTTAAGCTCCCCGAGTGTCAATTTGACCTGGGACGAATGTTAGGGAAACCTATTTCAAAGAATGAAACAAATCTTAGACATGTGTTTTATTCGCCAGGAAGGGTTTCAGCCGCCCGAAATCATTAATGTGATGTGATGATTTCTCGATAGTATGATGATGCGTTGTATCGATTATTTCAGCTGTCGGGAATCGACCTTTCATTTTGCAGTACTCGCCTCATAATTAAAGCCTTCCAAGAAAATGACGAAAACAGTGCTCAAAATTCCAGATTTGTTGAATAAGAAAAGATTCTCACAAAATTATCTTTCAGGAGTATCTTTGAGGCGCATTTCTCAAAGATATAGATTTTATAGTTGTCATATCAAATGTTAATGTTTGGCCTTTATTTATCTTTCAGGAGTATCTTAATTAAGACTCCATCAAAGCTTATATAGATTTTATAGTTGTCATTTTAAACTGTTTGGTAGGTTTTAGGTCAAATATTGCTTAAATGTTACACAAATAATTCTACAAAAAAGCCCCTAAGTCAAAGGTATGGCAAAATAGAGAAATGAGATTTAAGATATTCTAGGGTTTAGAGCTTTTAATCAATAAATTAATAGTTGCGATCAAATTTATAAAATTATTTATTAATTTTTTTATGAAAATCTAGATACCCATTTAAATTTTTAGCTCGTTTATTAGCTTGTTTAAATACTCGTTCACTTCTTATAAACAAATCAAGTTCAAATATTAAAAGATTTAAAAAAAAGTCAAGTTGAACAATATATGAAAGTTAAATAAAGGTCAAGTCAAACATGAATAACTTATAATTATACTAAGCCAAGTCTGAACTATCATATACTTGGCTCGACTCGTCTTGATTACAACCCTATATATATAGCCAAGTTTTTGATATATTACACACACACAAGCACGACGTTTCCGCCTCCGTCTCTGCTAGGGTTTGCGATTCGATGGCGACACGAGTGATCGTTCGTCATGGCTCGCTCGTAAGCTGGCGCGACGGCCGGCGGCCGTGGTGACACTAGTAAAAGGCTTCATTCGTATGCTAGCGTTGTTGTTGATGGTGTTCCAAACTTCCCTTCTGCTTTCTACGACAATCTCGTGCTCGATTCCGATACTTCCTTCGTTCGACGTCCTCGCCGGAAAGGGGGAAAGCTTGCTCTCTTCCTCTCTAATGCCGAAAACGGCGAACTCGCCTCCTCCTGTTGTCTTCATCTGGTAGGGAAGTTCCTCTATGGGTATCCAAAATTGGAGTTTCTTCAAAAACACTGAATTGATGAGGCTTACGAGAGAATGGAAGATAGATCCCTTGGATGGAAGACACATTTTGATCCAACTGTCTAATGAAGAGGACTATACGCGCCTGTTTGCGAAACATTTGGTGTGGTTTGAGGACTGCGGTATGAAGGTATGAAAATGGTCAGCAAATTTTGATCCTAAAGCAGAGGCTCCTATTATTCTAGTCTGGTTTAGATTCTCATCTTTGAAAAATCAACACTTTAATCATGAAATCCTCTTCTCTTTAGCTGCTATGTTCGGGAGACCTCTAAAATTAGATGCCCTCACCTATAATCTCACGAGACCTTCTATGGCTAGAGTTTTAATTGAACAGGATGTGACTTTACCTCCACCTGATGAGGTTTGGATTGGGTCAGAGCACATTGGTTAGTGGCAACAGGTATTATTAGAATAACACCCCTCCTACTGCACACATTGTCGAATATTTGGTCATGATCAGGATCAATGTTTCAAGTTACATCCTGAACTGAGGAAAGGGGATGGTAGAAAACAGCCGCCCGTGGAGCAAACTACGCTTCCTAAAAATGCTGCAACTGTTCAGGCTTATCCTTCAGCAGTTGTGCCCCACCCCATTATCATCCCTTTGGCTCCTGCCGAGGGTAGAATTGAGCAGGTGTTATCTGATTCGAATCCTCGTGATATTTCTAATATTGAGGGGGCTTCTACCTCTCTCCCTGTTATTTCGAATGTTGATAAAAGCCAAGATCCTACCTTCTATAATGCTATTGCCCCGGTTGAGAATACTATGCAGGCACTACCTGCTCTGGACCCTCCTATCATCATCTCCATTACCGAAGGGGCTCGTCTTTCCTCGGCTTCTCTCCCTGACGCTTTGAATATGGATAATAATTCTATTAATTCTCATCATTTTGATGCTCTCTCTGACACTCCTTTGGAAGATATTTCAAAGTTTTAAGGGATGAATGACATGTTCAAAAGTACCGTAGAAGGAGGAATAGAGTTCAAGAGGAGGTGCAAAATCACACTAATGCGAATAATATGCTAGAGATGAATCAATACTTTTCGGATGGAGAAAATGGACGAACCCGACCTAGATCTTCTAGGAAGGGTAATATGTCAACTCATGTTTAACATCCTTATTTGGAATATCAGGGAAGCTGCGGATCCTCAATCCCTTGGTAGACTCAAATTAATGACAGGGATTCATAAGGTTGATATATTTGCTATTTTGGAATCCTTGGTCTCCTCTCTGAATGACCGTATCTTGGGTAAATTCAAAAGATTCTCTTTTTTGCTAATTGCTCTAACAAAATTTGATTTTTTTTTTGAGAAAGCATATTACAGTTGTCATTACTGATGATAGACAGTTTGTACATACTCTCTTCTCTATGAATGTTTTCTCGGGATTTCTTACTTTTGTCTACGCCGAGACTTCTAATGTTGCTAGATTAATCTCTGACACAAACTTTCGGAGATGAATTCTTCTATCAATCAAAACTGGATGGTTGGAGGGGATTTCAATATGGTGATGCACAAATTTGAAAAATTAGGTGGTCGGAGATTTGACACCACTTTAACTGATAAATTCAATGAAATTTTGGCTCTAGCGGGCATTTTTGACTTGGGTTTCATTGGTTTTAAATTTACTTGGAAAATGAGTAAGTTGTTTAAACGACTTGATAGATGTCTTGCTAATCAATTGTGGATCTCCTCATATGGGTTTTCGCAGGTTCAACACCTTTGCAGAACTGGCTTTTGATCATAGCCCACTTATCTTATCCTTTGATTATTTTAAAAAGGTCTCCACCTATCACTTTCGTTTCTTAAATGTCTAGGCTAGACATGATGATTTCTTGCAATTAATTGCTGAGAATTAGAAATATTAAGAGGTGGGTAATGCTTGGTACACTCTTTGGAAATTGCATAAGAAGGTTACTGCTGCTCTAAGGTCTGGGAATTGAGATGTTTTTGGTGATGGACATGCTAGAGTCAAAAGGGTCGAACATAGGGTGAGTATGCTTCGGGCTCTTGATGAGAATACTAAAGATATCATCCACGATTTACAGGAAGCCAATAAAGGATTACTAGAGGCCTCTCTTTGGGAGTTGTTGCAACAAAAAGCTGGGGAGACCCATTTCTCTCAAGGAGATAGAAACACTAAATATTTTCATGCCTGCATTAAACAAAGAAGAGCCAATAACACTATTGTAAGGATTAAAAACAATGAGGGGAACTAGATTACTAGGGATGAGGAGATAGGGGAGAGTGCGGTTCTTTAATTTTCTAAAGTTTATGAGTTCCACGAAACCTCGGGCTCTATTGATGCCTCTTTATTTGATGATGTACGTCATCACATGGTGGACCTTGATCTTTGCGGTATTCCCTCGGTTGAGGAAATCAATTCTACTCTGTTGGATATTAATTGTAAAAAAGCTTCGGGGACGAATGGCTTCACTTCTGCTTTCTACATTAAATGTTGGAGTATTGTTAAGAATCAGGTAGTGGAGGCTATCCAGAGTTTATTTAAAGGGAAAACACTAGGAAATTATTTCTCTGCCACTACAATTGTTCTCATTCCCAAAAATACTCAAAAGAGCTCTTGGGATCATTTTAGACCCATTTCTCTGACTTTTGTTATTTCAAAGTTGATTAGTAAAATTTTGGTTAGACGCATCCAACCTCACCTCAACAAATTAATTTCTTTGAATCAATTAGCATTTATGGATCACTGATAACATCATGCTGGCACAGGAACTCATTCTTGACATTGATAAAAAAACATAGAAACATGATCACTAAATTGGATATCCGCAAGGCTTATGATCTCTCAGTTGGGAGTTTATATTGAAGGTTCTTAAGGCACGAGGTTTCTCTCAGGAGTTTTGCAAAATTATCCCCTATTGGCTTCATTACAATGAATATAGTATTCTCATTAATGGTCAGTCTCGGGGGTTTTTTAGTGCGGGTCGTGGGATTAAGCAAGGAGATCATTTATCCGTTACTATTTTCATTTTAATATTTGATTATCTCTCTCGTCTCCTAAATAATCTAATTTGCAATACGCTCATAAATCTAATATGATGGTCACTCATTTTGCTTATGCCAATGACATGATACTATTTTCTAATGCTAGCAAAAAAACGATGAAGGAGATTCACAGCTTAATGGTTGACTTCCAATTCGTCTCTAACCTACGATTTAATTCTAATAAATGTAACATCTACTTAGGAAACATGGTTAATCGTTCTAATGCATGTTGGATTGCCAATTTTACGGGTTTCTCCCTCTCTACCCTTCCTTTTAAATATCTGGGGGTTTTTCTCCTTAAAGGCAGGAAGAGATGTATTTAGTTTGAAGAGGTAGTGAAAAAGGTGCGGAAAAGAATTTTGGATTGGAAAAATAATTTCCTTTCCTTTGGGGGCCGTATTACACTGCTCATGAGCATCCTTCACTCTCTTCCTTTATACACTCTCCAAGTACTCCAACCCAAAAAAAAGTACTATTTTGAACCTTGAAAGATATTTCAATAAGTTTTTATGGGTGGGAAATCACTCTGGTAGAAGATGGATGTCTTGGAAGAATGTTTGCGAACCCCTGTATGCTAGTGGTTTGGGCTTCAAATCTCTGCCCCATATTACTGATATTAATGTTTTTAAGCAATGGTTTAATTTCAGGAAAGGCGAGTCTTTATGGGCTAATTTCATGCACGAAAAATATTGTCGTTCCTCTCATCCTGCTTTGGATAATTGGCGATTAGGTAATTCCACAATGTGGAAGAGATTGCTTCATATTAGAGACTGGGCGAAGAATTTCATTTACTAGGAGGTGGGTAGTGAAAATATTTCTTTCTGGCATGATTGTCGGTCCCATGTTTTGCTTGATATAAGGGATACGAGGTATTCTAGTCTCAAGGTGTCAGATACATAGGTAGACGACCATTGGAATTTTCCTCTTCTCACTAGCATTTTGGGGATGGAGGAGCCACGTTCATTTCTACTATTCCTTTTGACCCTCATTTGCAAGATACTCCTACTTTAAAATTTCTCATGACAAGCTCCATTACTAAATTTTTATATGCCTCTTTACATAATTTTCAAAAACTCCCTTGGGGTGACAGGGTGTGGAGTTGGGCATTAACTCCCTCTGTCTTTCCTGGCGTGGTGCATTTTCCATTCTATAATACCATGTGATGATATATTAAAGTTGAAAGGTTTGAAAATAGTCTCTCGTTGTTGTTTGTGTAATTCTGCGGAGGAGACTAGAGCATATTTTCTTCTCTTGTCCCTTTTCACTATTTATATGGAGTAAGGTTGGTTTGTGGTTTGGTACTATCGTAACTCCTAAGAGAAACCTTTTGCTCACTACCATGATTTGCAATCTGAACAGTAAGCAGAAACATTTTTTACAAATTTACCATTACTTCATATGTTGGTTTATCTAGATGGCTCGTAATGACATTATTCATGAAGGTAAGGTCATTCAGAGTATGATGGTCTTTACTAATATTATTGCTTATTTTAATAAGCTGTGGAGAATGGGGAGCTTTAAAAAAAGTTTCTTTTCGAGCATCAATTATTTTCTTTCTATGGGGCATACGGATTTGGATGAGAGGAGGCTCCCTCATCCACCGATTTTGGTTAGATGAAAGCCACCTCCTAGGGGATGGATTAAGTTTAAAGACCAACAATGCTGGTTGTGGGGGCATTGTTAGATACTATGCAGGGATCTGTATTCTTTTCTCATCTCCTTCATATGTTGATACTCCCATAAAGGCTGAGGCAAATGCCATTTTAACGATTGTTATTATGGCTCATGCTCTCAGCGGGCATTTTATTATTTTTGAATGTGATAATTGCATCTTGATTAATATTTTGGCAAATGGTGTCGAGGCCCCTTGGGATATCCTTTATTATATAAAGAGGATTAAATTTTTAATCTCCAATATGAATGTCATGTGGAGTTTCAATTACCGGGAGGGGAACCAACCCGCTAATTGGCTTGCCAATTTAGGTAGCTCCACTGATATTTGTAAGGTGGGTCTACTCCCCCCCTCTTTACACACTGCTGGTTTGTGACAACATCGATGCTCCTTATATTCGTAGGGATGGTTCCTCTTAACTTATTTTCTTTTGTTGGGTGGTGTTTCGACCCAGGCTCTTCTTTGGGTTGTTTTTATTCCTTTTTATTTATCTCCGGGTGCTTTGGTTGCCTGCTTTTCTGTGGAGCAGACGACATCTATTTATGCTCCATATGGTGGATGGTTTTATAATACTAACATGGAGGCCCAGGGCTCCATTGCCTCGTATGAGATGAATAACTTGGGAGGCCCAGGGCTCCGTACTTTGGCTACGGTTGGGCAGGTTGACTCTAATACACTTTGGTGGCCTTGCAGATGGGTCTTGCGTCAGGTTTTGGCTTGGGGGGGGGGGGGGGGGGGGGGGGGGTGGGGGGTTGTGGTGGGGGAGGAGACAGGGGTTGTGGTGATATGACTTATGTGATTTATTGCAGTAATCTTTCTTGGAATACTGGTGAGATTGGATATTGAAGGTTAAGCTCATTGCTCCAGCTCTACCTTTTTTTTCTGTGAATGGGCTTGTTATTTTCGACATAGAGGCTCGTGGCTCCAAATTTATACGAGGCTTTCACTCTTTCTTTTGGATTGGACTGTGGCTCCTTATTTGTTATATGCATTTCTGGAAGGGGAGTTGGAAGATCGTGGCACATTATCTATCTTTATTGCTCACTTGTTTTCTTGCTTGTTTGGTGTTTTCACAGTTTTTGAATTTTGGGACTTGCTCGTTGGTGATATAGGTTTTAAATTTTCCTATTTTATGTCTTTTCTTTTATCTCTGGGTAATTATTAGGAATTGAATAAATATAATCTTGAAGAAAAAGGTACTACGTATTTCCTATTTTAGGATTCATGTAAGCCATATTTATACCGTCCTTTCTAAATCAATAAAGTATTCTGCTAATTCTCCAAAATCGCCATGGTATTAGAGCCTTGAAACAAGCCTTAGAGTCTCTGGCGAAGAACAAGATCTCCTACAGCAAGAAACTTCTTATTCCACGCAGCCAACAAACTCTCTCTGCAGACTCTGGAAGCAGGAACTCCTCTCCCTGCAAGCTTTAGCGCAGAAACTCCCTCCTACAGGAACTAGCCGCCGAAACTCTCTCCCCTCAGCTCTCTAGCCATTGGAACTCCTCTACCTACAGGCTCTAGTCGCTAGAACTAGCTATTGTAACTCTCTCCCTATAGGTCCCTAGCAAACAGAACTCCTCCCCCTGCAATCCTCTAGTGGTTAGAACTACACCCGACAGCCAAATTTTCCTACACCAGGCCCTCCTCTGGCCGGAGTTTTCATTACAGTCTTTGACTGCATTTTCTCTACACCACTCTTTCTCTGCAATCAACTGCCACCAAGATTTTTTCCTTCCACAAGAGATCTTCCTTCCGCAGGCCTTGTTCCCAATAAGTATTTCTTCTGCCAACATACAACCATGACAATTCCTTCTCTGCAATTCAAAAGCAACAAGTTCTTTTTTTCTCATGAGAACCTCTTCTTCATGGCCTCTTGAGCTTAATGTCACCTCCCAAAAGAGCCCTTAAGAGAGGTGGGCAGCCCAGGACTTAAATACTACTTTTCGGCCCTACACCTAGCCAATGTGGGACTATTTGTTCGTGAGATTCTCCTTCACCCAATCACGTGACGCCCTCATCACGGATTGGCTCCACCGAGGATCCCACTGTACCATGGAGAGTCCACAAACCTGGCAGACAGTAAACTGCTCTGATACCACTTGTCACCTCCCAAAAGAGCTCTTAAGAGAGGTGGGCAGCCAAGGACTTAAATACTGTTTTTCGGCCCTACACATAGCCAATGTGGGACTATTTGTCCGTGACACTAAGCTCAAACCACTTTGATGGGAGTGAAAAGGAAACCGCTTGCAAGTCCACCAGCAACAATTCCCCAAGGAACCAGCTAGCAACCAAGGCGGCCAGGAAGTCAGCTACTGTGACCGGTAGGGTTATAAAACCCTATCGTTTCCATCCCTAAGCAGTTAGGCTAAGGGAAATCAGGACGTCCCTGAAGAGCACGGGGCTCCTAGTTCGTAAGCTTCCCTTCCAACGTCTAGTCCGCAAAATTGAGCAGAATTTCAAGAACGACCTCCGATTCTAGAGTTTCATCGTTGTTGCGCTTCAAGAGGCTGTGGAAACTTGTCGGTCTCATTGAAGACACAAATCTTTACCGAAGGATATTCCTCTTGCTCGTCAGATCTATGTCTCTCCTTGGCAAATGTAGGGATCGACTTCTTCCATGCCTCGGCGTCCAATCCTCTCATTTAGCTCCATTAGAGTCATGGTTGATTACTCCA
This sequence comes from Phalaenopsis aphrodite, assembly GCA_003013225.1. NCBI lineage: Eukaryota > Viridiplantae > Streptophyta > Magnoliopsida > Asparagales > Orchidaceae > Phalaenopsis > Phalaenopsis aphrodite. The sequence continues at coordinate 60,021 of NEWO01000568.1, forward strand.
CCTCCGAGCTTTAATCCGACGTTGTTCTTGCTTCCATCGGAGATTCGACGTTTATCTCAATCCCTCTGCAAACTAGAGAACCTGAACACCACAAACTCTGCAAAAAAACAAGCAAATAATTATTCGACCAAATCTTCCACTATTAAAGATCTCACTACGGCCTCGGAATCCACAACAGCTAAACCAACCTCTACTAGGACTATTCCCGACTCAATGGGCCCTATTGAGAGCTAGGAGGAATAAGCTGCTTAGTTTTAGTAGGCTGTCCGACCCAACAATCTCTCATATCCGTCAAGGAATTCATTGAAGATTTATTTATTTATTTTGCCCCTTTCTTTTTTCACAATATAGTGGCATTGATGACGCCTTCCTCTGTTCTCATTTGTCGTATTAGTCTTATTTTTTCTTGCAACAAACCCTCCTAAGCTTTTTCCTACAACAATCTCTCCTCTAGAGCATTTTCCTACAGTAGACCTCCTTCAGAGCCTTTTCCTACATCAATCCCTCTTCCAGAGTTTTTTCCTTGCAGGTTATACTCTACAGCTTTCCCTGTAGCTTGTCCACTTCCCTGCAAATTTTGCGGAACATTACATGTAACATCCTTCTGCGAACCTACAGAAACTACAGTCAAAGACAATTACAATCAACAATAAGTATCCCTAAATGCTCTTGGAAATTAAGATTTCAAGTTCTACCTCACAAAGCATCTTCCGTCCATTATTTGATTATTTTAAATCCAAGATGAACATGATTGATATCTATGTTTCAACTAGAGGGGAAGTGTTAGAAGTTATTAGGAATTGATTTATTTCTTTCTATGTTATTTCCTATTTAATGTACATCATATTTTATGTGTTTTATTTTATCTTTGGGTAGTTATTAGAAATTGATTAATTTTAAATATTGGAGATATAGGTGTTATGTTTTACCTATTTTATAATATTTCTTATATGTTTGGGTAGTTAATAGGAATTGATTAATTGAAATCTAGGATATATAGGTGTATGTTTTTCTTATTTTACGTCTTTTCTTTTATTTCCGGGTAGTTATTAAAAATTGATTAATTGTAGTCTCTGAGATATAGGTATTTTGCCTTTCTTATTTTAGGATTCATGAAAACTATATTTATACCCCAATTTCAAATCAATAAAGTATTCCGCTAAATTCTCAAAAACCTACAATAAAAATAATAGTAATAATAATAATAGAAATTTTTTAAATGTTGTACAACACTACTTATACTTCAGTTTTCAATTTGAAATGAGAATTTAATAACTATATTATAATCCAAGAATTATGATCATTATAAGTAGTGAGGTTGGCTTTGCCTAAAACTATTTTTAAGTGCTTTATGTGGTTTTAACTTTAGTTCAAGTTAAATATTTATCGAAACTTCCAGAAAAAATCTCACTGATCTAAATAGTGTTTCAAGGGTAACATCACCAATTAAAGATAGATGATTTCAACAAGGTTCAACAACGTTCAACGTACTCAAACATTTTCATATCAAAAGTGAAAATAATTGAATTAGTTTCAAATAAAGGTTCGTAAAAAGGTCAACAAGGTTCTAACAACATTTGAACTTGGTTCAAACCTGATTCAAAAATATTAGTACAAGGTTTCATTATTGTTAAAATCATCGTTTAAACCATACTCAAATATAGTTAAGACATGACACGAACATCTTCGGATTATGCTCTTTCAATTGTTGATCAAATATTAATTAAACCTATACCGCAACCCTCTATCCAGCTTCAAGTTCATCTTATTATCAAAAATGATCTCAATCTTAATTTTACAAATATATTATTCCTCATAACTATGATGAATCATAAAAAATATTAAAGAATTCACTTCAATCAATGCCCATAACATCATCTAAATGTGAAAAATACTTGCAACAAGATGCCGAATCGCGATGATAATATTGCATCCGATTCAACTATAAAATCACCATTATATTAGTTTGTATAAGAAAAAATCTCATGAAAAAGAGCATAAACACAATAATTGCAGAAGGAAATATAAAATCGTAACTGGGCAAGTTGGTTAGTGTTATTGTACTATCAAGTACAATTCATTTTTTTTTTTTTTTTGGTAAAGGAGAAACTACACTCGTATCTTAGAAATAAAGAAAATTAAGAAATATTTTTTTTTTTTTTTTTTTTGTAAAGGAGAAACTACACTCGTATCTTAGAAATAAAGAAAATTAAGAAATATCAACTGAAGATCTAAGATCAAAGTAATCTTGGGAAACAAGTTAATTGAGAATTTAAACAGTATAAACGTACTTGTTTCTCTAATGAGAAGATAGCCACATGAAATAGAACCTAAGGAGCAACTTATTAGAATGCTTTAATAAATAGAATCCAGAACATTACGTCAAAATTGAATATTCTATATGTATAAAATGATAATGTATGACAAGCAAAAGGCAACCCACATAAATAAAGAAGTCTTCCATAGAAATCAGCATATTAACAGCCATACAAATGTAACAGCATATCACATTTACTCTTATAAAAGGTAATCATTGACAAGTTAAAGCATGAAATCATACCTGAAATGTCGGTAAGGGCAACCATGATAATCACCAACAGTCGGAGTAGTAGAAATTATCTTTTGACAGGAATACGGTGTATAATCCTGAGTCAAGCAAGCAGCAACATTCGTACCCATATACACACATAAATCAAGCTGTATTCCAGTAGGCAATAACACGAGACTCACCGTCCTCTTTCCTTCTTTTCCATAGTTATGACGTACTGAGTATGCATACTCTTTGTCAAATCGCTCACTTCCAACCTAAGCCAACAACAAAAATATTGTGACTATTTTGTGTTGAATACCAATGGAGGGTATTCCAAAGCCTAATAAATATGGATAAAAGCAACCGGAACAGAAATTACAAAAAACTAGCGAGTAAGGTAATTAACAGGGTAAATGAAATTACCATCTATCATTTTAGAAAACCATTTGAGGCCAACATAGAAATAAACAATAAAAGTTAGTAAGATAACTACAACTGACGATTTCTCTAATAAACTCCATTAACTTGTTCTTTATCTATAAATCAAATTAGGAGCAGCCCCATGTGAAAATTCGCCCACCAAATAATAAAGATCTCATCATCTAGTACCCTAAATTATAAGCATTCCCACTCAATCATTTCAGCATTCTTGATCTCGTTTTTCAACTTCAACTCTGAAGCCTTCCCTTCCATCCATTCTAATAAAAATACTTTACTAAAAAATAGAAGAAGCTAAATAAATATGGCAATTCCTATCCTCATAAATACCAAATCCACTAAGAGAAATTAGTCTATCCACATCCTTATCATTAACCAAGAAATAGGAATGCAACCAATTTTTATGCATACCAATGTTTGTCTTGATTGAAATCAAAGAGTACCGGCACTGAAAAATAACAAATATTATCAGTAAAGGAGTACAGGTCAACAAACCTAAAAGAATTAACAATGTTTTTAACCTAGACGCCCGATGGTTTGGCAATTCAGAAAGCAAAAGTAGGAAAAAACTAAATAACAGAAATAAAAAAAACCAATAACAAAACTTTTCTATTGAAGTCTTCATTCGTTCCTTTGCTCGAAATCTTAATGATTAACTATGAATCACAATAAATCAGTTCTCTATCATTCTTTTCTTTAATTATTATTTTAGTTGTGTTCAAAAGTGTTTGACATCAAGATATTCTGAAAATTCAGAAAAGTGTTAGAGATCAATATAATTTGTAAATTCAAAAAAGTAGCGATTAATATTATATTAAAGAGGCTGTATTAAACATAAATAGAATGCTTTCATCGGGTTAACCAGAATCTCTAGACAAGAGATTCTTGATAAAGTTGACTGTATAATTGGCCAAACTGCGGTAGGCCAAATAGCATATATACTGAAGTAAAGCTATAAAAATAAAGCATACTCAAAATGTAAGCATAAAAGTCAAATAAATTATAAATTGAAAATGGAACGTAGGAGGAAACACAGAACAGACAAAATGCAATGTGGAGGGTAGAATGAGCAGGTAAAGATAAGTCGGGCAAAAATGTGGGAGGAATAAATATGGTAAAAGCATTTACATTAAAGAATGGAAACAACTGTTAAAGGCGCTAGTATGATAGGGTGCAAATAAATCATCAGAACTTAAGGAAAAATACTACAACCAGGAGGTGAGGCAAAAAAAAAAATTCAGGCAGAAATTGTCTTGGAAACACAGTGCCTGCCACTATTATGGCACCATTTCCTCTCGAACTTACAGATAAATCAATCATTACCATAGTTACCAGTCCAGTTGCAACTCGTCTACAATAGTAGAAGGAAAAGGGAAAAGAAAATCTACCACAAAGATTAATCCTTGAATGTGACCTCCCACATTTAAACAAAACAAAATATAAAAAATGTACAATAAGCTTTAAGAAAGAAACAATGATCTGTCTAAGAAAACTTAAATAGCTTTGTGCACGATTGGGCTACAAAATATCAATTAAATGAAAATCAAGAACCACAGATGTAGCGAGGACTTTACATCCACCTAATAAAAATATTCAACAACAACAAACCGTTATCCAACTAAGTGTGGTCGGCTACATGAATCCTTTTTCTCCATTGTGTCCTATTGAGTGTCATATTTTCATTTAATTTTAATAAATTAAGATTATTTTTTATACAATATGCCCAAGTCTTTCTAGGTCCACCTCTGCCTTTGTTAATATAAGTCTAATAAAAAACATCTACCCTCCTAATCGGATCATCACATGGTCCTTGTTTAATGTGACCAAACCATCTACGACGACTCTCAAATTTTGTATAACACTGGAGCTACAACCCTATCACGGATAAAATCATTTCGCATTTTTCCTCTAAGTGTAAAGCCACTCACCCACGTTAGCATTCTCATCTCGGCAACACTTAACTTAGTTTTATGCTCTCTCTTAAAGCCCAACATTCAGCGCCAAAGAACATTGCAGGTCTCACCACCATCTTATAAAATTTTCCTTTCAATCAAATTGGTACTTTTCTATCTCACAATAGACCCGAAGCATTCCTCCACTTTAACCAACGAACTTGAATGCTACTAATAACAACCCCATCTATATCACCATCACTTTGTACAATATACTCAAGATATATAAAGCGTTCACACCTTTTAATAATTTGATCACCCATAGTTACAACTCTGTCACTAGAGCTACTACTACTAAAATTACATTCCATGTATTCAATTTTAGCTCTACTCAAATGAAGGCCTTTAAACTCCAATGTAGACCACCATCATTCAAGTTTCTCTTGAGCTTTTCTCTATTCTTGTCCATGGGAAGAATACCATCAACAAAAGCATACACCAAGGTACATCCTCCTGTAAACCTCCAGTAAGAGCATCCATAAATAAAGCAAAAAGATATGGGTTTAAAGTCGATCCCTGATATAATCCAACTGAAATAGGAAAATATTTGTCCAATCTTCCTTCTGTTTGAACACAAGTAACAACTTTAGTATACAAATCTTTAAAGACTTGAATGAATGTCATATCAACACCTTCCTTCTCTAGAACTCTCCAAACAATATTTCATGGAACCTTATCATAAAGTTTCTCTGAATCAATAAAAATCATATGTAGTTCTCCTTATTCTATTTGAACTTCTCCATCAACCACTCAATATATGTAGCTTCCATAGTAGACCTATCAGACATAAATCCAAATTGATTATTAGAAATCTTTGTAATACATTTTAAACTATGTTCAATTATCCTCTCCCATAATTTTAAAGTATGACACATCAACTTAGTTCATCTATAATTTGCATACTCTTATGCATCCCCTTTATTCTTAAAAATGGGGACAAAAATACTCTTCCTCCACTCCTCAAGCATCTTTTTAGTTTTTAAAATAATATTAAAGAGTTTAGTAAGCCAAAATACTCCCAAATCTCCTATATATTTCCACACTTCAATTGGGAAATCATCAAGTCCTATGACTGTCCACCCTTTGTTTTCTTTAAAGCCTCCACAACTTATTTTTTACTAATGCGACCGTAAAAATAAAACATTTTATTATTATTAATGATATTAAGATCACCAAGATAAATCATATTTTCAGAAACTTCATTAAAAAGTTTATCAAAATAACTCACGTGTATTTTGAATATCTTTTTCTAAGAAAAGTACTATTTAATTTTCATCTTTAATACACTTGAGCTTAATATTTACTTTTTTTTCTCTTTGTTTGGTTGGTCTATACATATTAGTATCTAATCTATTATAAAGATAGCTAAAAACAGAATTTTTAGCGTCACAGATTGTTCTTTTAGACTCTCTAAGAATCATTTTATATTTTTCTCAGTTCTCTAAGCTTTTACATTTATATCAATTTTTACAACATAACTTCTTATATTTTATCTTTTCTCGCACATTATTATTCCACCACCAACTATTATTATTTATAGAAAATTTTCCATTTAATTCTCTAAGTACATCTTTTGTCACGTGTTTAATAGTGTTTGTTATTTTATTTCATATATAATTTGTTTTTTTTTAACATCCCAAATCTTAATGTTTAATCATAAAAATAATTTTATTTGTGTCTTTTAGATGTCTCTATGTAATTCTACAACAATGATTCTTATTATTTTTTATTTTACAACTCTTCATCTTAAAATTTCGAGTTAATAATCGATGTTGAGAACTTAAATCCTCACTTTAAATGACCTTACAATCTTTACATTCTTGGCGATCTCTTCTTCTCATAAGAAAATAATCAATTTTTGTTTTCTTAGAATCATTTTTATAAGTAATAATATGTTTATCTCTTTTCTTGAATAAAGTTTTAGCAATAACAAAATCATACTTAAAGCAAAATCTAATATGGCTCTACTTTTTTCATTAATCGCTCCAAAACCGTAGCCACCATGAATATTTCTAAAATCTTCCACCACTCTACCGACATATTCATTTAAATCTTCTCCAATAAAAATTCTTTCTTCAAGAGATATCATTTATATTAAGTCTTCTAGGTCATTCCAGAATTTTTCTTTAGAACATATATCTAAACCTACTTAAGGAGCATAAGCACTTATAATATTAAAAATCTTAGTATCAACAATAATCTTAAGAGCTATAATTCTATCACCAATTCTATCAATTTTGCAACATTATATCTTTTCAAACTCTTATCGATAATTACACCTACACCATTTCTAGTGCGACCCTCACCAACATACCAAAATTTAAAACCCAAGTTATCATTCTTCTTAGTCTTTTCTACAACCCATTTAATTTCTTGAATATATAAGATATTTAATTTCTATAAATCATAATATCAACTAATTTCATTAAATTACCTGTGAGAGTACCAACCAAGAAGCATTAAAACATCAATTACATAATGCTAATTGTCAAACTTCCAATTAAACATTATTGATGCTAAAATATCATTAACCGAGTTAGCACATATGTAGAAAGAAGAAATGTTTCAACCAAAAAGAAAACAAATACAAAAAATCAAGCTAATGGCATACCTTTACCCTAAAAACAAAATGACATCTACAGCTTCTGAAAAAATATCATAACCAGTAGCCTTATCCTAATTACTGAGGGTCTATTTTGCGAAAATACACCTAAATTAAGCAGCCTATAACCAATGAAAAAAAGCTGATGAGATTCTTGCCAATATCTAAATGCCACACTAAGTTCCCTTGTAGCCAATGATGGCATTTGCTGTAATAATTACAACACGTCAATGAAGAAAAGCTAATAGTGTAAAACATTTCAGAACAAAAGAACCTTTTGTGAGAACTCAGCTCTCCAAAATGCAAGCGCATTCTCTAAATTCAACCCTACACCCTGCATAAGACAAATAATCATCATAAAAATTTGATAAAGTGCAAAGTTCATTGAACTTCTGAACAAAGTCAACTAAATTAAGTATTTTTCATAAAATATGCAAGTAAATTTAGCAATGATTTTCTCAAATAAATAGCTCAATTTTATAACTCAACTACTACAAATTATGAAACAGAATGCAACATGTTTATAAGTTAAAAGAGCAAAATAAATGTTCAGTTGAAGAAGGGAAGCATTAGCATTACATCTAAAAATTATGATTTCTTATTAATCGAACAAATGGCTGAAATTTGTGATTGTAGCCAAAAAGAAAAAAACATGTCACTTAGCGGAATAAAAACACTGAAAATACCAAATGTAATAAATTAATAAACATGAAATAACACTCTTGAATTTGTTAGTTTATATTATTTGAGTCTAAAAATAGGTTAAAGCCATAGAATTTATTAATTCATATATTTGCGTCCAAATTAGGTCACAGCCATAAAGAGTCTGATCTACATCCTTCTATGAAATCAATAGATTGTACATTCAATGAACACAGGAAAAATTATTAAGAAAAAAAAGTTCTTTACAAGTTCTTCACTGAAGAAAATAAACCCAATACCCAAAGGAGACAAGCCAAAAAATAATAGGATGTTCAATAACTAGCTTCAACCCAACCATAATATCATAACTGAACTAAGGTTCAAGGTTTCAAGAAAAAACAACAATCCCGTTACTCTTTGGAAAAAAAATTTTAAAAATAGAAAAACATATGTTTGTTATAAAGTATAATATATGCATTTTCAACCCCAAATCACCAGCACCATGAGCAAATTTAATGTACGAATAAGGATGATTAAACAACAAAGAGTGAATGGTAGCAAGACTCTAGATTGCAAGCATAAGCCGGAGCATACCAATCTGCATGCCTTAATGTCTACATGGGTGTACATATATCTATAGGATGCTATTCATATTATCGGATCAAAAACGATAACTTCAGAAACATATTGAACTTTGAAATATTCAAAATGATAGGCAAGGATTTTAGGTGTTAATTTATTATCTCATACCAAGGTAAATTACCCGACAATGATGTCTGTGCCTTCGATATTTTTAGGAGAAATGGTCTTGGAGTTGTGCAGACCAATCATCCCTCAACTTAGAGTAGGTACGCAATTCAAAATTAACAGGTGCCCTTCATCTTCAAGAAAGCATGTCAAGGCCGGGCCCATCAACCTAACCACTTCAAGGACCTACGAATCATGGCTCAAATATATGATCATTACCTATGGAAGTACTTTGTTTGATATTCTCATTGATGCAACCAAGGAATAAGGGAAAAAATTGGGATTTGTTTATCCCTTTTCATGGGTCATATTCACCATTATTTCATCATACTTGAGAGGGTTCTAAGTTCTTCGTCAAAGCCATTCATGTTGGTCATTGCCAATGGCTAAATCTTTTGAGTAACGTTACTTCAAGCTCTCCTGATGGTAAGAAGTGATTTCCTTCATACATGTAGTAATTTTTTGAGGCGCTTACTTCTTAGAATTTAGGGACTTCGACTATGGATCTAAAGGAGCAATCATCATTAAGGGCATGAAGGCTATTTTCTTCTTGAAAAAAAAGATTTTATCCTCAGAAATGTTCTCTGCCGCCCATTCACATTTTGATCCCTTGAGATAAAAAATTTTCTATGCATATTTTGTTAGGAAATGTAGAGGTGAACAAATTTAACTTCTCACACATAACCGTTCATTAATTGAACGAGTGGTCAAGTGAATATTTGTTCAATGTACATACAACATTAAGGTTGCTTTATCACAGTTTTAAAATGAGCTTCCTTTCTTGATATTAACCAAGAACCACAAATCACCCCGATTTGGTTAATTTTACTTTGTTTGAAACTTATTTTATGAACCATAAGGTGCTTTCTCCATAAAAAACATATTCAAACAAATGTTGTGAATTGATATAGCTCTTGCTAGTATTTTTAGATTGCTTTTGCTTGTGTTCTAGTTCAAAATGGACATTTTGAACAACAAGGACTCTAAATGCTTGATTGGCTCCCATAAACATTAAGGATAATTACATGTATAACAGCAGAAACTTTGTTATTCTTAAAACTAGTACCATTATCTTTTTGAGCTTCCGAACCGGTGCATTTATGCATGCCACTGTCAAATAATTGTGAATTTATAAAAAATGAAAAATATAGGTGGACTTTAATCGTAAATTTTGATATTTGTATGAGAATTTTAAAAACGGATAAATGAGGGTTCTAGTATTGTAAAGAGTAAATAGCAAAGTTTCGAGTGCTATGTATATAATTGCACAAAAAAATTAATATTTACAATACGTTGATTTAAAAAATTTTGCATGAACATTATACTCAGCAATATTGTTTTGGGCCAAATATTGAATGTTTCAAACTCTATGGAAAAATGAAAATGAAAAATTCCAAGGTCATTAATGGGTAGCAAAATTCTCTACATAAGAAGTAAAGCTCTAAAATACTTAAAGGAATTTCACAAAAAAGAAGGTAATATCATAAAAAATAGTGGAGGCAAGGACAACAAAAAAATTTGAAAAAAAATCAACAGAACAATGTGATCATCTAGTCTTAGTATTGTTAATGCTAATGATTTGGAATTTTAAAGGCAACGCCAAAGCTTGATCAAGAAAAAATACATAGAAACATGATATAGGAGAATGAGACAGATTTTAAAACATCATGTCAAGGAGAAGAAAATATATTTTGTTTGTGCATCAATAAGCATTATCAAGCAAGAATAAATCTTAGTTGCCTCCAAAGACTTGAATTGCTGGCAAAGAATGCTATCATTATATTTATCGTGTTGCACCAATAATCCATGGATTACTAGGGGCTACCTTTGCATTATTCTTGGCTTTTGTAGTACATGAATTATTAAGGTGATAAAAAATAATCCTACACTACAAGATTTCTTCTTTAGATTATTTTTCAAAAGTCAAGAGACTAAATTTGATATATTAAATAATTAGAAACTAAAATAGCCTCTCATAAATAATCCTTGGACAATTTTGATATTTTTATTTTTTTTAATTACTTTATCCTTAGTAGAATTCATATGGCTATAGAATGAAATAATAAATATAAAATATAATGGGTCCTCTCAAATGTGGCAACCCAAATGATGTTATATACATACATACATACATACATAGATATATATATATATATATATATATATATATATATATATATATATATATATATATATATATATATATATATATATATAGATAGATAGATATAGATATACAGAGAGAGAGAGAGAGGTTGACATCATGTTTAGATCCCAATGAGGACATACTTGCCTTGGTGACACCATTATGAGAGTGCCTTGTAAAAAAAATAAACTATATAAAAAAATCACATTAAAAAAAACACTTTGCCCACATAAATTACACAAAAAAAAGTAAATATTTGTATGATTACAGGGTGTTAATCCTCACATGACATAAATATGAAGCAAGTTTTCACAAAATGTTCAAACGGTGATGTTTTGTGGCACACCAAACTATTAACAAATGACCAAGATCTAAAGTTTGCAAACTTCAACCAATCAAATTGTAAAATTGCAACAACCTCGCAACTCAAAAACTAAAACCAAGGTAAAGGTAAACTTGATATGCCCAACCCAAATACAACTAAGTTATGAAAAACCATACTTACCAAACAAAAAAAAATGAACATAATTAGAAGGCGCTCATTTCATAAGTTCGAATATCAAAGTTAAAAAATTCAGTCTCTCAAGCTCAATATCTCAAGCGGCCCAATTCAAAGCCATCTTCTCAAAAAGTTGACAAACCAAGGTAGAACCGCGGAAATTCCCTTTGCTCAAATTGGCATCAAGTTGAGATGAGTATTATTACCGATGGTATAAGAAGTTAAATCACCAGTTCTACTTCCTTCAACAAATGTACATCATCAATCAAAGACTAGAGAAATGCATGCATCCCTTTAATAAGTTAAACAAAGCACAAAGAAAGGACCAATGTTATCAACAATTCCATCGATAGAAGACCATTTATCATCGAACTAATATAAGAATCAAGAGTTCAGTGGAACACATCATTTGTAAAGCCAAACATAAAATAAAGCATAGGATAGAAGGCATGTTAATTTCATTTGTCTCTTTGAAGGCCAAGTTACGTTAATCATTAACCAATACATAAACTAATAAGAGTTTTATAGAGGAACTGCCTCCATGTAGTTCAATCAACACTTATGTCTAAATTGGATTCATTACCATTGAGTCAATCATGAAAAATGCATCAAATTGATATACACCTCAGGCTTGATGGGGAGTTTCAGTAGAAAACACCTAATTATGAAGACTCTATAGTTAATGAGAATATTGTACTTATTTATCCATTATACATTGGATAAATAAGACACAACAAAGCTTTACTTTATAAAAGTACAAAAGTAATGAAATCCATACCATTGGGAAATCAATCCTAAAGAGGTAACAAAAGGAATTCCTTCTTGAGATAGATGATACGAATTCAATAGAGGGATGGATAAAATGGGAAAAAATCATTTATGGAACATCTATCAAACAACCTAATCGTGAAACTGCAAAAAATGCATCTCTAATAGAAAGGTCCTTTATTCAAAATTTATTGAAGTAGATTGTATGAACTTTGGATAATTTTTTTTTTCTTGCAAGAGATGATCATTCATTGGCAGATGAAGAAGATCAATATAGCCTTATTTTTCTTGTATTTACTTCCTCAAGGCTCATTGATAAAATTAGGGTTTAGATTATAAATGGTTCAATGGCTAAAACATATTAAGAATGTAAGGTTAGAAACTTACTTGGGTAGAAGATAAATAATATGATCTTTCATTTATTTTTTGTTTCATGAAATGAGAATAGCCAAATTACTTTCCAATGGGAAAAAAATGGATGCATTGACTTTATTTGGTGAAGAGGAGGTAGTTTTGAGAAATTGTAATTTGGCAAAAATACTTGAAAAAAGGACATACAAAATTAGGTATATTACGTTAGTACTTGATAAAATTTATTTAGATATTATTTCCATTTTTTTACAAGTGAAAACGGAGCTAACTTTGAATTAAAAAAAAAATACTTAGTTCATGGGGATTTTATGTGAAGGGTGTGCATTTTGCATTAAACATAAAAAGAGTACAAACAAAGTACAAAAAGTAAGCCCTTATGCTTGAGCAAAAGAGGCCCTGTCCTCTCAAAGAATAGCAAAAAGCTCTAAGATTCAGACATCGAATTAAAAGAGAAACTATCTAAAAGAGCCCTTTGGCCATAAAAATGCAGCTCAGTTAAACTCCTAAGGTACAAAACAAAAAATGACATGTCTAAAAGAAGTAAGAAACAAAAAGGCGGCACAAAGCTCAGTGTTGGCTTCCCAGCTTCGTCGTTCCGTAGAATGCCTCATAAAATCAATAATATTCACATTGTCCCCTTCAATGATAATGCCCTTGGCATCCATCATCAAAGGCTTCATGACGGTCCATATTGAAAGTAAAGCCTCGAGCTCCACAAGGCCACTATCCCAATGCACCAAATGTTGCCCCACCGCACAAAGAAGATGCCCAATCTCACCTCCGATAACGACTCCAGTATCGGCGTGGTAATCCTGTAGAGGAGCATCATCTACATTCATTTTAAGCCAACCCAGAGGGAAGGCACCAAGAGAGGGAATAGAGTCTAGGTGACTGAGCAGTGACTCAATGCTCCAGAATTGGAAAAAAGTAAGTCTTGGGGAGATCCCTGAAGACAGTGGTAGCCATAATGGTAGGAGTAGCATACCAGTGTCCATGATTCTTCTCATTTTGAGAGCGCCGACATTGGTGGACAGCATGACAGAAAATGGAAGCAAAGGGAATAAATTTCTTTTTGATGGTGGAGAGCTATCGGGTAAGGTTTTCAAAGGTGTTAAAGCATGGGCGGTTAATGCCCCATGTATAGAGGACCCGCAAGACCTCTCCCACAACTTTACATTTAATCCCAATATTTTCTCTATCTTCCTTGCCGAAACACCCCCACGGGCAGCTTCTATCCTCCCCGAGCCCCCTTTATACTAACCACACATTAGTAGGAAATGCATTGAGAAGCAAATGCCACCAGAAGAATTTCACCCTTTGTTTATAGATCAAGTCTTGTGAGCCACTAAAATGGCTCTCCACGGTCCCGAAAAGCAGTAGCATAGGTAAGTGTTGTAAGTGATCAACCCAAGAAGGATGTGGAGATTTTCAGTCGATCGTCTACTGATTCCTAGTGGATTTTCACATTCAAAATCAGCTTATTAAATGTTGTCCAAAAATTACTTGCAGCTTTGGGACATCACAAATGTTTCCGGAAATCAAGTCGGCCACCTGAAGGCCTTCCGTAGCCACACAGTCAACCGCAGTTGGCCACTTCAAGAGGGGTCTATCATGGATCCAAGCCAGCTCCATCAGCGAAACTCGATTGCCATTTGCCACTTTCCATCGAAAGAGTAGTTGGAGACTAGTCGCCCCGTCACAAATGATCCTTCAAGATCTCAGACATCCCCCATGCAAAGAACTGCAATTCAGAGTGTCCTCATAGAGCTCCTAGAGGCACCGATTGAGAAGGTTGTGGGGCTTCACAAGGAAAACCCAGGCAAATCTTGCTCGTAAAGGGCATCTCCACGTACTAGCAGGATGGAAACCTAGCCCCCTAAGGTCGTAGGTTGATAAAATTTTCTCCCAACAAGCATATTGCAGCCCATGTCAAGTGCTTGACACCTTCCACAAGAACAACCTGCATTTAGCTTTAATTTCACTGAGCACTCCCAGCAGGACCTCATAATGTGTAATAAGATACATAAATAGTGAGAGCAAGCATGTCTTAACAAGTGTAGCCAGACCAGCAAGTTACAGATGTCGAATTCCCCCAGCATTGATCTTAGTCGCAGCTTTCACTAGAAATTTAGAAAAATCTCCCATCTCAAGCTTCTTTAATGCAAAAGTGATAACGAGATATTCCAACTCCTCCACCCTCCTGCATTGAAGCACATTAGTTATTTGCCTTTGTATCCACCCAACAGTTGATCGGCCAAACAGAACAGTTGATTTAGCTGTGTTTACCCATTGTCCCGTCCAACAGCAGTACTTCTTCAAAGTGGCCTTCAAGATCTTAGATTTGGTTGTGTTGGCCTGAACAAAAAAAAGAAAGGTGTCAACGTAATAAGGGTGGTACACATTTTCGCCTCCTCTCGTTAGGGATACGCTAATCTGTTGCCTGTGGCAAAAAAAAAAAGCAACTCAAAGCACAAGATAAACAAGTACGAGAAGAGAGGGCAGCCCAACCGGGACCCACACTATGTTTTTATCCATTCAGTACGTTAGCCATTGACCATGATGGTAAATTTTGGACTTTCAATGCAATTCATCATCCATCTACAAATATTTTTCAGAATGCCCATTTTAAAAAGATGTGTTGGCGGGTGCTCTAACTCATCTTGTCATACGCTTGCTCCATATCCACCTTGATCGATATAAGCCCCATCTTGGCCGTGGAGTTCTTAAACTTCTTGATAACTTCTTGCGCAAGCAAACAATGGTTAGAAATCGATAGATTCGGAAGAAAGGCCCCTTGTTCCTCGACAATAATAAAGGAGAGAAGCAATTTAAGTATTCTCACAATAACTTTCGCCAAAAATTTGTAAGATTTTTGGCAGAGACTAATAGATCAGAACATGGTTGGAGAATCTACAACATCAAATTTAGGGATTAGCACCACAATGGTCTCCTTCCACTACAACTCCATATAATCAATAACAAAGAACTCCCGGACCGCCTTAGTAACATCCTCGCCCACAATGTGCCAGATATTTGTGAAAAAAAAAGTTGTGATGTCATCAATCACCAGAGATCGGTTTAGGGCCATAGAATTCACGATGCCCCACACCTCAGCATATGTAATCTCGACAAGGAATCAAGTATGCATGTACTTGTGTGCCTTCTCCCCAACATCCGACCGATTTTCAATGATGATATCACCTTTCTGCTATTTAGTTTTGAAGAAAGCCAATAATCTCTCACAAATAAGATCATGATCGTCTAATCTAGATTCTTTGTCATAACTCAAGCACCGAATCCAATTTTTTCTACTTCTGGAAGAAGCAATGGTGTGAAAGAAGTGGGTGTTGGAATCTTCTTCATTAATCCATCTCATCTTAGCATGTTGTTGGCTACTGCCACCAAGAATTAAATTGGGTCATGGTAATGTTCAACTCATTAACCTACCACATAGATGCATAGCCTCCTCCTGGGAAAGTCCCGCAACTGACACTTTCTCCTGCCGAGTAAGAATCTCACCTTCCAACCGCAGCTTGATGTTCCCCAACTCCTGAATCTTATTTTTACAACAACAGTACAGTGCTTTCAAAGTTTTGTAACATTTGCGGCAGAGGATTTTGGCCCCAGTGCCAAAACCAGTTTTGCTCCATTTTTGTTTAACAATATGTCAGGTCTGTGGTAGGATAACCACACATCTTCGAATATGATCCACCACAACTATCCCTTTCCTTGTCCAAATAAAGAGGCATGAGACAATGTTCTAATGCAATGTAAGCTAAGTGAATGGCCGAGGTTGTGGTAAGACGATTGAGAGCTATTGAGTTAGCCAAGATGCGAACATGCCACTCCCAAATATTGTTGTTCCCCTCCTTATTGTTGCTCCATGTGGAACGGGTGCTGGTGAAACCAATATCATGAAGATAATTAAAAACAAACTCCTCGAGTTCCCTAACCCTGCACGAGTAGTGCAATTTCTTACCGCCCTTCTTGTCCTCTTGAGAAAGAATACAGTTGAAGTTGCCACCCACAATGCAAGGATAGAGTCATCCATGGTAGTCGCTACGGAACCCCATAATTCTTCTAATCAGGGAGTTTTAATTGGAATAAATAGTTGTTATTCTACACAATTGATGATTGGAGAGCAGCAAATTCCCAACTAAACATTTTTCTTCACAATAAAGTATTGAAAATAAGGCCATGTCCCGCTTCAATAGGACCAAGATACCTCCTAATATACCAACTACGCAGATCATTGGACGAAGTCCCAGTCCCTATCGACTAGTTTATCCACCTATTTCCTACTAATTTCCTCCACTTTCATTTCCAAAAGCTGAATCAAAAGCAATCTTTATTCTCTAATCAAGTGCTTGAGATAGCTCCCTACCTCCTTTTGCACTCTGCTGCAATTCCAAAAGAGGATAGCACTCATTGATTCACCGAAGGGGACACATCCCCGTAGTTGTCAGAAGTAGGTAGGTTAAGTTTACTCTTCCTTGGAGCCTGTTGCACCCAGCCACTGAATCTCCTTTTCAAAATGAGCTTTGGATGGATGCCCTCTACTTAGTCCTTTTACGCCCACCAACTGATATAACCTTTGCGAGAATCTCAGGCATGAAAATACCCCCAGGAAGTTTTAAGGAGAGGGCATGGGTCGCCCTTATTAGATTGCCCATTACCTTGCTTCTTCTCGGGATTTTCCTGAGCATCTCGTGCTTTGTTGATGACCGCATAACCTCTCGACTTAGTGTTGCCCCTTTTCTTTACACTTATTGTTGCAGACCCTTACTGTCTAAAAATATCTCTTTCTTCTTGTTCTTCCTGCTCATGAAAAGGACCCAAGGCCAATAGAAACTACCTCCTTCCTTCTCACTACCTAAATCTTGTTCGCTGATGGTTGCAGTATTCCCCATGTTCCACTAAGTTCTACCCTCTTCCGCTTCGACAAGACCCGCATGTCTACCATCCATGGGTTGGTTCCTATCGCTCGAACATACACCGGCCTGCTGAACCCGCCCCTCGCCCACAAAATGGTGCATGGGCAGCTTCGCATGAGCCCCCATGGGTCGGTTATGTAATAACATAAAGTTTAAAAAATAGAAATAACATTAATAAAATTAAAAAATGGGCGTGGATGGTTTAGAAGAGATGCACCCTGTCGTAAGAGACTTATTTCACGTTATTTCCACATTTTCCCATCATTCCAATCAACCAAACCGAAACACGATAGGGAAAGTCGCAGAAGAGAAGAAACTACGGTGTTCTAATTTGGAGGAGACAAAAAACTTACGCACGCTGCGTGGGGATTGCGTCGAAACCTAAGGAGCAAGCAGGACATTGCTCAATCTTGTGCCACACAATGTCGTAGTTGAAGCAAAGATGTCTCATACCCTCGTACTCAATCAGCTGGAAGAATTTCTCTTGCCGACCTCTCACCCACACACCGGTCGAGAGTTGCTTCGATAAGTCCATTTGAACACAAACTCGAGCATAGATGCTTCTTCCCCAACTGTTGATTTGGGCATCCGACCATAAAGCCCGGGTTACTTATAAGTCATAAAAGGTCTTTGAGAAAGGATGCATTAAGTATGATGGTTGATAGGAAAATAACAAGAAAAAAAAGCACATACTAGCAGCAATCTTCCATGCAATGTAAATCTAAAACTCGTACTATTAGTGATGATGATTCCAAATATGGAGTTTGATTTTGATAACAATTGATTTCAAAGTTTTTAAACGAGTGTTGCACGTGCAAAACGAAGCAAAGCAGATGAAGCCAACTTTGCTTTGTTGAAGCGCATTTTGAAGCACTGAAGCAAAGCGATCAATTATGTTAATAGTTTAGTGAGAGGGAATAAAGGGTTACTGAATTAAATTAACTTATTTTATGAAGCTTGAGACATGCTTTAAATTTTAGATTTTGTTTCGAGTTATAAGGTTTTTCTATAATTTTTAAGTTTTTAATTATTGCAGACCCTTACTTTAGACCCCTTTTCTTTAGGCTTCTATTTGCAGACCCATATTGCCTAAAATGATCTCTTTCTTCTTGTTCTTCCGACTCATGACAAGGACCCAAGGCCAATATAAACTACCTCCTTCTCACCACCCAAATCCTATTCGTTGATGGTTGCAGTATTCCCCGCGTTCCACTGAGTTCTACCCTCTTCTGCTTCGACAAGACCCGCAAGTCTACCATCCATGGGTTGGTTATCGCACGAACAAAGACCAGCCTGCTGAACCCGCCCCTCTCCCACTAAATGGTGCATGGGCAGCTTTGCATGAGCCCCCATGGGTCGGATTTTTTAATAACAGAAAGTTTAAAAATAGAAATAATATTAATAAAATTAAAAAATGGGTGTGGATGGTTTAGAAGAGATACACCCTATCGTAAGAGACTTATTTCACGTTATTTCCACATTTTCCCATCATTCCAATCAACCAAACCGAAACACGAAAGGGAAGGTCGCAGAAGAGAAGAAACTACGGTGTTCTAATTTGGAGGAGACAAAAAACTTACGCACGCTGCGTGGGGATTGCGTCGAAACCTAAGGAGCAAGCAGGACATTGCTCAATCTTGTGCCACACAATGTCGTAGTTGAAGCAAAGATGTCTCATACCCTCATACTCAATCAGCTGGAAGAATTTTTCTTCCCAACCTCTCACCCACACACCGATCGCTAGTTGCTTCGATAAGTTCATTCGAGCACAAACTCGAGCATAAATGATTCTTCCCCGGCTGTTGATTTGGGCATCCAACCATAAAGCCCGGGTTACTTATAAGCCATAAAAGCTCTTTGAGAAAGGAAGCATTAAGTATGTGGTTGATAGGGAAAATAACAAGAAGAAGCACACACTAGCAACAAACTTCCTTGCACTGCAAATCTAAAACTCGTACTATTAATGATGATGATTCCAAATATGGAGTTTGATTTTGATAACAATTGATTTCAAAGTTTTTAAATGTGTGCTACACGTGCAAAACGAAGCAAAGCACATGAAACCCGCTTTGCCTTGTTGAAGGACGTTTTGAAGCACTGAAGCAAAGTGATCAATTATGTTAATAGTTTAGTGAGAGGGAAAAAGCATTACTGAATTAATTTTACTTGAGTTATGAAGCTTGAGAATTATGCTTTAAATTTTAGATTTTGTTTTGAGTTATAAGTTTTTTTTTATAATTTCTAAATTTTTAATTATTGCAGACCCTTACTTTAGACCCCTTTTCTTTAGATTTATTGTTGCAGACCCTTGCTGCCTAAGATCTCTTTCTTCTTCTTCTTCCTGCTCATAACAAGGACCAAAGACAAATAGAAACTACCTACTTCCATCTCACCACTCAAATCTGGTTTGTTGATCGTTGCAGTAATCCCCGTGTTCCACTGAGTTCTACCCTCTTCCGCTTCGACAAGACTCGCATCGACAAGACTCGCAGGCCTACCATCCATGGGCTGGTTTCTATCGCTCGAACAAAGACCAACCAGCTGAACCAGCCCCTCGCCCACAGAATGGTGCATGGGCAGCTTCGCATGAGCCCCCATGGGTCAGTTATGTAATAACAGAAAGTTTAAAAAATAGAAATAATATTAATAAAATTAAAAAATGGGCGTGGATGGTTTAGAAGAGATGCGCCCCGTCGTAAGAGACTTATTTTACGTTATTTCTACATTTTCCCCTTATTCGAATCAACCAAACTGAAACACGAAAGGGAAGAGAGCAAAAGAGAAGAAACTACGGTATTCTAATTCGGAGGAGAAAAGAAAATTACGCACGCTACGTGGGGATTGCGTCGAAACCTAAGGAGGAAGGAGGACGTTGCTCAATCTTGTGTCACACAATTTCGCAGTTGAAGCAAAGATGTCTCATACCCTCGTACTCAATCAACTGGAAGAATTTTTCTTATTGACCTCTCACCCACACACGGTCGCGAGTTGCTTCAATAATTCCATTCAAACACAATCTCGAGCATAAATGCTTCTTCCCAACTGTTGATTTGGGCATCCGACCATAAAGCCCGGGTTACTTATAAGCCATAAAAGGTCTTTGAGAAAGGATGCATTAAGTATGATGGTTGATAAGAAAATAACAAGAAAACAAAAGCACATACTAGCAGCAATCTTCCTTGCAATGCAAATCTAAAACTCGTACTATTAGCGATGATGATTCCAAATATGGAATTTGATTTTGATAACAATTGATTTCAAAGCCTTTAAACATGTGTTGCACGTGCAAAAAGAAGCAAAGCACATGAAGCCCGCTTTGCTTTGCTGAAGTGCGTTTTGAAGCACTGAAGCAAAGCGATCAATTATGTTAATAGTTTAGTGAGAGGGAATAAATGGTTATTGAATTAATTTAACTTATTTTATGAAGCTTGAGACTTATGCTTTAAATTTTAGATTTTGTTTTGAGTTATAAGCTTTTTCTTATAATTTCTAAGCTTTTAATCATTCCAGACCCTTACTTTAGACCCCTTTTCTTTAGATTTATTGTTGCAGACCCTTACTGCCTAAAAAGATCTCTTTCTTCTTCTTCTTCCTGCTCATGGCAAGGACCCAAGACCAAAAAAAACTACCTGCTTCCTTCTCACCACCCAAATCTGGTTTGCTGATGGTTGTAGTAACCCGTGTTCCACCGAGTTCTACCCTCTTCCGCTTCGACAAGACTCGCAGGTCTACCATCCATGGGCTGGATCCTATCGCTCGAACAAAGACCAACCTGCTAAACCTGCCCCTCGCCCACAGAATGGTGCATAGGCAACTTCGCATGAGCCCCCGAAGCTGCCCCCATGGGCCGGTTATGTAATAACATAAAGTTTAAAAAATAGAAATAACATTAATAAAATTAAAAAATGGGCGTGGATGGATTAGAAGAGATGCACTCAATCGTAAAAGAGTTATTTCATGTTATTTCCACATTTTCCCCTCATTCGAATCAACCAAACTAAAACACGAAAGGGAAGGTAGCAAAAGAGAAGAAACTATGGTGTTCTAATTTGTAGAAAAGAAACTTACGCACGCGACGTGGGGATTGTGTCGAAACCTAAGGAGGAAGGAGGACATTGCTCAATCATGTGCCACACAATTTCGCGGTTGAAGCAAAGATGTCTCATACCCTCGTACTCAATCAGCTGGAAAAATTTTTTCTTGTCGACCTCTCACCCACACACCGGTCGCGAGTTGCTTCAATAAGTCCATTCAAAACCAAACTCGAACATAAATGCTTCTTCCCCAGCTGTTGATTTGGGCATCCGACCATAAAACCCGGGTGACTTATAAGCCATAAAAGGTCTTTGAGAAAGGATGCATTAAGTATGATGGTTGATAGGAAAATAACAAGAAAACAAAAGCACATACTAGCAGCAATCTTCCTTGCAATGCAAATCTAAAACTCGTACTATTAGAGATGATGACTATAAATATGGAGTTTGATTTTGATAACAATTGATTTCAAAGTTTTTAAACATTTGTTGCACATGCAAAACGAAGCAAAGCACATGAAGCCCGCTTTGCTTTGCTAAAGTGTGCTTTGAAGAACTGAAGTACAGCGATCAATTATGTTAATAGTTTAGTAAGAGGGAATAAAGGGTTACTGAATTAATTTAACTTATTTTATGAAGCTTGAGACTTATGCTTTAAATTTTAGATTTTGTTTCGAGTTAAAAGTTTTTTTTTTTTATTTTTAAGTTTTTAATTATTGCAGCAAACTACTAGAAATTGTTCGAAATTATAATTTGCAGGTTCGCCCAGAATATCTACCTTAAAGTAAGATATTGCACCACATTATTTTCTTTTTTTATATCAACCTTTAAGTCAACCTTTATACTTCATAATTATTAATGAAGGTATTAATACCTTAATAGTTTTATATAACCTATAAATGTTTTAGTTGATAAAAAATGTTATTTTTTGCTCTAAGCTTTGTACTTTGAAACAAAAATAAAGCCTTGTGTATCGTAATTACGTTTTGCACTTTGATAATACCAATTGATTTAAGAGTTGTGATAGAGAATTTGAGAAAAACATGAAAAAGATTATGGATAAAAAGAAATGAAGAAACAGCTTTACCTAGAAGGGAGAGCAAGTATCAAATCTTAATTTTAATAATCATAATCAACTATTTCATGAACCTTGGCATTATGATAACATTCAAAAAGGTATCAGCCTTAGAATGTTTCCTTTAAAAAGCTTGGCCTTATAATAAAATATGCTACAATTTAGACATGACAACATTGCCGATGCCAATAAAAATAAAACTAACAATAAGAAATGACAAAGAAATGTGGTAATAACGACATGAAAAATGCAATGACATGACATATCATCAATTTTTTCTACATCATAGCCTCTTCTGACGTATAAACATTAGAAAGTCCCCACAGAAAAAACAAAAGAATAAAAATCATTTTGTAATACTGAAATAAGAAACAGATATAAATAAATTATTTGACAAACAGAATGTTGATCAGTAGAAACTTGGATTTGAAAAGTGGAGTGATACCTTAAGGAAAAGGCCCAGTTGCATCCTTCCTCCATGCTTTAAATGGTGATCTTCTCTTAGCTGTTAGTATATATAATATATAGAAAACACCAACAGCAGGATATGAACTCACAAAAATTAGTTGGAAATTATTTAAAGCAAAACGTAATACAAAACTTGGGCAATAAACTATTATTACCCTATTAAATAAATGACGCATGCAAAGAGGAAATGAAGTGTTGGCTAACTGATCAATGTCTTTTAATGATATATCAGTAAACTCCATCGGCTGCAGAATGCCAACAGATGATGAAAACTAAAGTTATTATAGACAACAAGCCAAGAAATTTGGGGAATTGAGCCACCATAGTATCAATTTACCTGAGAATAGTCAGGCCCTAGGTAACATGAACCTAGTGCTTCAACAATCTAAAATAACAAAAAACTCCGTAAGTACAATTTATAGATAGATGTGTCTTCCCTTCAGTTTCATACTTTTGAAATCCATCGAAGATTAGCTTATTGTATAAAAGTACTCACAGGACTCAATCTATCCTTCTCTTGTTCCCTAAGGGTTGAAGTCCACTTTCTGTCAAAAGAAGCCAACAAAAATGTCTAAAAGTTTTGTAAGGAAAAGTTTTAAATTTTTTAATGAGATTTTAGGCATGTGAGCTTGCTTTGAGCGCTGGAACGTCTATGGTCAATATGATTAAACCAAGCCCTTCAGGTGCTATAATGAAAAGCTTTTTTATTCCACTAAACTGTTAAAAAAAATGATGTATAATGTTTATTATGGTCAAAATGATAACTGCTTGAGTAATTTCCCTTACCGCTTCCATTTGAGAAAAGATACAAAGAAAAAACATAAAATAACTGATTTAAGTATGCTCAAACAATGCTATTAAAAGAACCCTATTTAAACAAATTTGACAATTTATAACTAGTCGTTCCAATAAGTTTAACCCATGAAGATCTTGTAGGTGAGTTGCTTACACCAACAAACTTTAAATTGATTTTACTAACCACACCCATTACACAACTAACAAATCCATTTATTTTTTTCTTCTCTATTCATTCACATTAGCATAAACATCTCACAGAATCACATGTGTGTGTTTTGTTGTAACTGTTCATTTCTTCATGCTTTGGGCGTACGTTTGAGTTAGCAAGGATTAAAAAAATTAAAATAAAAATCTCCTAAGGTGTCGCCACACAATTAGTCCCTCCGCTCCAACCCTTCTAATGTGTTCAAAATAACAGACTTGAAATTGCTTTTCCGTCAACTTGGAATTGTTGTATTATTTCAAATCAAGTCAGCTCAAATCAAAACAATTTTGATTTTGAATGAATTCAACTAAAGCTACTTCCAAAATTTCAAGTTCAAGTTGACTTCCCTCAAACTCGATCAATGTTGTTAAAGTGCTCTTAAAAGTGGATAAAGCGCTCGCCCTGGCTACACAAGCAAAATAAGGCAAGGCATAGTGCATAACAAATCACTCAAAAAAGCATTATTACTAAGATGTGCCTAGGTGATTGCCTAATAGTGGATCGCTAGGTAATGAGGAAGGCAACTGGTCTTGATTTGAGAGACCTATGCTGATAGCATAAATCTTGAATATATGTTATTTTTAATGATGATAATTAACATGGGAATAAAAGAAAAAAGCATCAAGGCTCATGAAACAAGTTTGCATCATTAAAAAAGTAAATAAATATAGGTGAAAGAACCTTAAGTTTTAAAGGAGTAGATCTATGCTGATAGTATAAAACTTGAATATATGTTATTTTTAATGATGATAATTAACATGGGAATAAAAGAAAAAAGCATCAAGGCTCATGAAACAAGTTTGCATCCTTAAAAAAGTAAATAAATATAGGTGAAAGAACCTTAAGTTTTAAAGGAGTGGATCATCAGATTAAAATAAACGAAACAAAGAAAATAAATCAAGGGATGTGCAGGTGCAAATTCAATCAAAAAGGAGAACATAAATAATGATAAATATGAAATCACTAATAGTAAAATATTAAAATTATTTTTAGTTCGTGCATGCTATAAATTTATTGAGTTTAACTAAATTTATTTAAAATAATATCAAATTTTTTAACTTCAAATGCAATAGAACTTGAAAAATAATAATTTTGGCCCCGCATGATACGATGTAATAATTAATATTTGATATTCCTCGAAAATAACCAACATGACTCAAATTTTTCATGCTCCTCACTGATCTTGAAAAAAACACCTTGGTGACTGCTAGAGCATTTAGTATCTATATCACTTTAAGTGGCCTTATGCTGAAATAACACCGAACATGACTCAATATCAGGCCTAATTGACATGCATGATTCTAATTATCAAGTTAATGAAATATTAAATCAAAATTAGATATGTACATTTGAATGGTAAAGATTAAGTAATGCAGTGGAAGAGCTCACAAAAGACACAAATTTGATCATTTGTAAACATATTACCAAATAAAAAGATACATAAAATTTATCTATTTTCAAAAAACTTTCACTTTTAGCGATCTTTATAATAGATTAGATGCTATAGAAGGTGAAAATTTTATGTATAAAAAGCCAAACAAAGAGAAAAAGATTAGTAAAGATTTAATTTAAGTGTATTAAAGAGGACTATTTTCAAAAAATTTCACTTTTAGCGATCTTTATAATAGATTAGATGCTAAAGAGGGTGAAAATTTTATGTATAAATAGCCAAACAAAGAGAAAAAGATAAGTAAAGATTTAATATAAGTGTATAAAAGAGGAAAATAAAAAAAAACGCTTTTTCTTAGAAGAAGATATTCAATATAACTGAGTGAGTTATTTTGATAAACTTTTCGATGAAGTTTCGGAAAATATGATCAACCTTAGTGATCTTAATACCAATAATAATAATAAATAATTTATTTTTAAAGGCACATTAGTAAAAAAGAAGTTGATGAGGCTTTAAAAAAACAAAAGGTGGAAAATCAATAGGACCTGATGATACCCCAATTGAAGTGTGGAAATATTTAAGAGATTTGAGAGTTCCATGGCTTTCTAAACCCTTCAATAATATTTTAAGAACTAAAAAGATGCCCGAAAAGTGGAGTAAGAGTATTTTGGTTCCTATTTTTAAGAATAAAAAGGATGAGCAAGAATGTGCAAATTATAAAGAAATTAAGCTGATGTGTCATATTTTAAATTATGGAAAAGGATAATTGAACATAGGTTAGAACTTGATACAAAAATTTCTCATAATCAGTATGGATTTATACTGAGCAGGGCTACTATGAAAGCTATACATTTATTGAGAAATTTGTTGGAGAAATACAGAGAGAACAAGAATGATCTACATATGATTTTATTGATTTAGAAAAAGCTTACGATAAGGTTCCAAGAGAAGTCCTTTAGAGAATTCTAAAGAAGAAAAGTGTTGATATGACTTATAATCAAGTCATTAAAGATATGTATACTGGAGTTGTTACTTGTGTTTGAACAGAAAGAGGATTGACCAAGTATTTTCTTATTTCAATTGGATTACTTCAAGGATCATCTTTAAGGCTATATCTTTTTGTTTTAGTTATGGATGATCTTATTGGACATTTACAGGAGGATGTACCTTGGTGTATGCTCTTAACTGATGATATCCTTCTTGTGGATAAGGCTAGAGTAAGAGATCAACAAAAACCTAAATTATGGAAGTTTACATTGGAGTCCTTCATTTGAGTAGATATAAAACTGAATATATGGAATGTAATTTTAGTAATAGTAGTTCTAGCGACAAAGTTACAACTATGGGTGATCAAATCATTAAAATGTGTGAATTTTTTAGATATCTCGGGTCTATTGTTTAAAGTGATGGTAATATAGATGGGCATGTCATTATTAGAATTCAATTTGGTTGGTTGGAGTGGAGGAATGCATCGGGC
Organism: Phalaenopsis aphrodite; assembly: GCA_003013225.1. Taxonomy (NCBI): domain Eukaryota; kingdom Viridiplantae; phylum Streptophyta; class Magnoliopsida; order Asparagales; family Orchidaceae; genus Phalaenopsis; species Phalaenopsis aphrodite. Next base: position 87,098 of record NEWO01000568.1, read on the forward strand.
CTACTATATGATAGAAAAGTACTGCTCTGAAATAAAAATTTTATAAGATGGTGGTGAAACCTACAATGCTCTATGGCATAAAATGTTGGCCTTTAAAAAAAAGAATAAAATAATGTTAAGTGTTGCTCATGAAAATGCTTAGGTAGATGAGTGGCTTTACACTTAGAGACAAAATGAGAAATGGTTATATTTGTGATAGGGTTGGTGTAGCTCCAGTGGTGGACAAAATTAGAGTCATCATAGATGGTTTGGTCGTATTAAACATCGGCCATCTGATGATCTTGTTAAGAGAATAGATGTTTTAGATTCGACTTATGCTAAGAAAGGTAGAGGTAGACGTAAAAAGACTTGGGCATATTGTACCAAAAATGATCTTAATCTATTATAACTAAATAAAAATATGACGCTCCACGGGATGCACTAGAGAAAAAAATTCATGCAGCCCACCCCACTTAGTGGGATAAAGGCTTGTTGTTGTTGTTGTGGATACCAATATATAAGCTTGAAAAGCAACTAACGAAAGGTCAAGATTTTGATAACATTGCATTATTGGACATCACAAAGAAATTAGGAAAGTCATCTAAAGTCTTTAAAGCAACCCTAGGCATTCTTCAGGTTTTAAAACATAATTTTACATCAAAATGAATAAGAACTTTCCAAAGTGTTCTAAGAAGAAAAAAAAATAACTGAAATTCCACTATTAAAGCACTATTTAGACATCAAACATGAGAACATAAGATCCTATGAAAGATTCTATTCCAGCTTACAAGTTCGACAAGATTTATAGTAGGAGCAACCCAAAATTTTTTTTCCTGAAAATAAGAGGCTATGAGCAAAGCATCTTCACAAACAAGAGATTCCATGCCATTGTTTTTAATATAGTTATAGCCGTGCATCAAACGTTTTTATGGAAAATAACAAAGAACACAGCAAAAAGAGAGAACAGAATCATTGAAGACTTCTATGTTTTGATAAATTAACTGGACATATTCAGGAAATATAAAACTCGTTACAATATGTTACCATAGTAACTACTAATTTGATAATAAATTCTGATTAAAATCTTCAAATACGTACTCAGTGTGAAAGAAACATTACTAAATAGAAGTCAATTAATGGAAAGATAAAGAACCTGTTGGTCAACACAAGAGCCTTAGAAAGGTTGCTGCGAAAATGGGAAACAACTATAGATGTCACCTATTTCAAGAACAAAAAGGCCATCTATTCTTAGGAAGATTCCTTACAAACAAGAAATTTACCAAAAACATCACAAGATTCATGCACCTGATTCATAGCAACATATGCATTACCCTTGAGCAGAAATACTCTGCGATTAGCAACAAGTTCTGGGACTTCTTCAAACGGCACCTATTAAACCAATCCAATTAACACTCACAAGCAAATATATTCAAGAAAATCATCAAACAAAAAAAAAAATAGATTGGAAAAAATTTACCTTGAAGAAGATTGTGTCAACTGCAAAGGAAGATAATTGAAGATGTCAGCAAGCAGGATTGAAGATATTTTAAAAAAATGGCTACAGATGCTTCAAAATATCAAACAATTCACATAGAAAAGAGAAAAACTTTGAAAACCAAAGCTTGCCCAAGAATCTCCATAAAATAGGCAAGGAGAAGAAAGGAAAAATATGTTGCCCCCTACAACTTGGGAGTGTCAAAAATTGGCCCAACACGCTAACTCGTCTCAAACTCGCCTCATAAAATCTGGGTTTGGAGCGCCGAAATAAGCAGCAATAAATGCTAGAATTTTTTCAACTACCACTTTGAATGTTAAAGAATTTAAAAAAGTAGTTCCAGCTGCATTTTTTATTTTAAATCAACTTGGAATAATTCTATTTGATTAGGGTGCATCACATTCTTTCATTTTCTGAAAAATTTTCTGTCAGCTTATCTGTTAATATTGTGCATTTCACTCTTGCTTTGTGTCATCAAGCCCTCGAGAAATGATTTATATGCAAATAAGAAATATTTTGTGCATGTTGATATATGTGACAGGAAGCTGCTAGTAGAGTTGATAATAATATCAATTCAAAATTTTAATGTTATGGTGGAGATGGATTGGTTAGTAAAGAATTCTGCTACAATTGAATATCTCCTTATAAGATGACTCCGATGGAAATGTAGGAATTGAAATGTCAATTATAGGAATTGATAAATAATGACTTTGAATGACAAAGCAATTCACCTTGGAGTGCTCCAATATTATTTGTCAAGAAAAAAAAGGGTTTATGCGACTATGCACTAATTATAAAGAGTCGAATAAGTTGACAACCAAGAACAAATATCCATTGCTCGGGATCGATGGTTTTTTTTTTTCAGTTAGAAGGTGTTACCATAATTTTCATGATCAATCTAAGATCGAGATATCATTAGGTTACCAGGAAAGCTTTTGGGACCTGAAGAATCGAATATTCAAGCATTATGTAACATATATACCATATCTTTCTTAGTAATGCCTGTTGGCCTAACAAATGATCTTGCGATTTTTATGGGTCTGATGAATCAAATATTCAAGCATTATGTGGATCAATTTTATAATAACTAATTTTTTTAAATCAAGTAAAAAAATTTGATAACTTTAAAATGTAACCAAATTTTGCATCATTCAGATTTCAACCGAAGTAGGTTTATAAAATTTTACTCATTAAATCGATCAATTCGATATATAACACAATGTAAATGAAATGGGAGATATAAAATTTATAAAATATTGAGTTAATTAAATTAATTAAACCTTAATACTTTCTAATCCCGCTTTACTATTCTCACCGACCTACCCACGCAATATTTTTTATTCTAGGATGCGTTGAATGGGGGGATCCTCTCTAGAGCCTCTGGTTTCTTCTCCCTAATCTCGATTTCATTTGCTCAAAGTTCATCTCCCAGTTTTCGATCATGCTCAAAAGACTCTAACATTTGGTTACTGTAGCCAGAAATGAACAAAGACAAGCGAGCGACCTGTCGAGTGTCACAAGGTCACCATATAGGTTTTGAGGATGAAATCAACAAGCATGAACCCATTTCACGTTATTTGAGACATTATTTTCCTTCCTTTCACTTTCATTTTGAGATTTATCATGAATAGTGTATCTTTTTGTTTATGGTTGTTGTAGCGAAGACAAGTTTGTGTCTGAAGCAATGAACTGTGTTTGTGGGCTTCATTAAGAGCTATTAGCCAGAAATCATCAAAGATAGGAAGAAAAGGTAAGAAGATTTGACAGGATAAAAGAAAGTTGGTTATGTCGAGAAGACTTTTTTGTGGTAAAAAAAGTTATGTTTTGGTTAAATCATGAATATATAAATTCCAAATTGTTTACCTGAGACAGCGAGCCCAAGGCAAGCTATTCGTAAGGCAACTCCATAACTTCAGGTAAATTAATCCTATGATAAATGTTTTATTTGTTATTAATATCAACATAAAGATTGTCCCAACATCTTGACAGTTACTGAAGATTGAGAATCTAATGTGACAACAGATGTGAGTAATTATATTTTTAAATTTTAACAATGTTCTTTCTTTCAAAATATATGTTCGACTCCATATATGCTCTAATTTAGTTAGATCATTCATATTATTAGAAAGAAAGATATGCATTATAAGCATGATAAGAAAGATGTGCATGATTTGAAAGATATATATGATATAAGAGATATGAATTAGATAAAAGATATGAATGATATCAGAGATATGCATAAGGTTCATAGCCAAGTATCATCACAAGAGCAGCGAACTTTACATGCTTTTTAATTTTTCATTTCCTAATTCCATAAATTTTTTTCATTTTCCTTCTCGAGAATATAGCGAATGATGTGAAAACTATTACTCAAATTATGCTATGAAGGATTCCTTCTAGGAAAATTTATTAGAGTTACCAAGTAAACATGATCTGTCACACATAACAACACATGTTAACTTTTCTTAGAATAAGCATATTTTTTCAAATGATCGAGCAATGCTTCATCCACATCATCACTAGTCTTATCAAAACTTTTTAGGGACTTTAAGAGTCCTCATTCTCCATTTGGTTCAATTGAGGTTTGTATTAGATGTAAGCCACCATTGCTTATTTCAAGTCGTGATGACGAGTAGAGGGATGATGTTTACATAGACAACCATTCACAAAACCTAACCAAAATTTAAAATCAGAATCCAATAATGCACTTACTATGATTTTTTTCAATTGAAATTGAGATAAAAGTTCAGAGAGGTCGATATAAGATTTTGATTTTGACCAACTTATTGATAGTCACAATGGTGGTGGTGATGTTGTGCCAAAAAAAATTTATATACTTTTCAATACTACAGCTAAGTAATATGGTTATTTTCAATGAAAGATCTACAGGATAGAAGAATCCCAACTAATGTGATTAAGTGATATTAAACTTCCAAGAAAAACTATGTTTATATAAAAACTTTAATAAAATACATTGAAAAAGTTATGTGGGTTAGCAAACACCTACCATTAGGAGATTGGCCGATAGAGCGAGAGACTTGAGCCAACTTATCTTTCACACTCTAATTAAAAGAACAAAAGAATCTTTGTGACAAACAACGATCAAAATACTAATCATCCTTTATATTTAACTAGCATGACTGACATCGGAAAGCATACCTCGTATTCCGCATAATTCAGTGCTTTATATGGAAGCTGAAACTCAGCCATAAGCATTCGCTACAAATTTGAAGTATGCATGTGAAAAAACAAACGTGACTTAGCTAAAAATACCTCTCCTACAATAAAGAATACTTACCTGGGATTCAGGAGTTTCTAGACGAAAGCGGTAACGGAAAAGGTTCGTCTCCATGGAAAGAAACCATTTCCTCAGTTCATCCCTAAAAATATGGCAATCAAATCAAAGTAAATAAATCAAATAAAGTAGGAGGGAAATCGTCAAGAGTTTATTAGGTAGTCGTACACTTACGTTCGGCAATATACAAGACGAAGCACAAAATGTGAGACAACGTCCTTGTTTATGAGCTGCGTCGCATCCGGATGCCTCATATTTGTTCTCCATAGCTCATTTGCCTAAAATTCATCAAAAGTGCAAGAATAAACTCTGGATCTATCTAATCGGCAAGTACTAAATTAACGGCATCTAAAATACCATTGTTTCCATCTCATCCGGCCTCTTCCCGCGGGACAACCCATTCGAAATTCCTTTGAGGACTGCATAGGACCCACTCAAACCCTCATTAATTGATCAGTATCAAATCCTTAAAACACTGAAAACATGCCTTCAACCTAATATTTCTGTTCAAAACTCTAGAAGCACAACTAGGGCCAGAACATGTACAGTGAAGTCAAAGTGTGAAATTCAATACCGCGAAGCCGATCAATGGCATATAGCTCGATATCATCAAGCCGGACCTCCAGGTTAGGAGCGCAGCGGTAAATGGATAGGTTCGATGGGGCTTCCGCAGTGGTCTTCTTCTGGGATCGGATGATTTCCATTCCTTTGGAGACACTTCGCAATGGCAAAAAAGCGGAAGGAGAGCAGGAATAGACTTGCGAGCGCGACTTAATAAATTAAGGCTTTATTTGGCGGGAAACAAATTTTCGCTCTCGAATCTGAGCGATTTGGTTGAGGTGCCTTCAGCATTTTCACCGTGAAGTTCTTAAAAAGAGTTTTTCCGGCCTGAGGCCCTCTTTTAAATAAATTCTTTTCCCAATCAGATTTACTAAATTCTAATTTACACCACAAAAGCAACAGGACATGAGTAAAATAAAACAAAATACAAAAAAAAATTTGATTTAATAGTGTTGCTGTTGAATCCTAAATTGCTCAGCAAAATCACGGCCAAGAAGTAGAGTGTATGAAGGAAAAACACACTAAGAAATTATGGAATAGTGAATTGTAGAATGGAAGCACCTAACTTTTTATTCATAAAAATGTCTAGGAGATGCTTAAAATGTATATACACATTAATTGGCTAAGTAAATACCATGTTCGTTCATTTAGTTTTGGCTGGTGGAACGATCTGAGCACCACCTGGATGTTGTTTTACTGAGCATATCTTTTGCTTGATCCTAGTCTTCATACAACCATCTTTCTTCCTTTAGCATAGGGAAATTTTACTTTAATCGGTCTATTATGTCGGTCAGACAATATTTAAAAGCAGTAAATCAGACAATTTTGCCCTTCTTCTAGTCCAGCATTGATTTATGATCCAATAAACCGAGTTACTCCCATTAACCAAGTCTTCGCATCCTTGACTATGGACTGCTCCTCTTTGTCATGTGTTCATATCTCTTAACTTCCAAGATTTATGCTGACATAATTCAGTCATTCATATTTAGTTCCCTAATTCTCTTATCCTTTTGAAAGTGACAGTTACGATAAAGAAAGAGAATTAATGCTAAAATAGATTTATTTATCTTGTGAACGGTATTTTTAATAATTGAACCCCCCCTAGTTTTCTGTCTATTGACATCCTATAAATAGGTTGTGACCAAGGGCGGAACCAGCCTCTTTTATTTTGTAGGGGGGTGCAAACTATCTTTTTAGACCCAACCTGGGAGGGAGGCTAGGGCAATGAAGGACAAAACAATAATTTGGGAGGAACAAAACTGATATTTTAGGAGAGGCGAAAGACTAAATTGTTCTCCCATATAAGCAATATTTTGAATTTAAGGAGGTGCAATTGCCCCACTGGACCCTTCATGGGTCCAGCTCTGGTTGTGGCTAAGTGCTTCTGCATTTGCACTCTCCTTTTATCTAATGCTTTGATCAATTTGTGTTGGGGCATTCTTATGGAGAGTAGTAAGAAGACCAATGCTGATGATACATAAAATGACATTCTAATGAAGATCTTTGAGTTGCTAGCCAAGAAAATCAACCCTGCAAGTATTCCTGCGAAGAGTTGTTTATCTGAGATGGGGTTGGCTAGTGGGAAGAGTGGAGCCCTTAAGGGAGTAGACCAGCAACGAAGAGGTAGGTGAAACAATTAGCTTACAAGAAAGGGCGACCAGATGAGTAGAATGATGAGGACGAATTGTCGGATGACGTCCCACTTTTGTGTTAAGGGTTGAGTAAAGGTTCAACCTTCCACTCTGTTGGAGCATTGGCCAAATCTATCATTTAGGAGAAAAGGGACACTCTGGGAACTCTATGGTTTTGCTACTTATGGGCAAGGATGCAGCTTGTCCTTCTTAGATGGAGGGATGAGAGCCACAAACACTCCACCTGCACCCCGGTGAGATTTTCTCGTCCTTTCTCTTGTTTGATTTGGATTGACTCCTTGGTATGAAGAGTCTGGTCTTTTAATCTTCTTTGAATGATCTAGAGAAGTTTCATGTTTTGTTTAACTTTGCCTTAGTTCTACTAGACGATCCAATCTGCTTTTTTGCTTATCGGAAGCTATTAGTGACTAAGACCCCTTGGAAGGTTGCGAAGGACCTCCAATTATTGGTGAAAAAGAGTCAACTTACTCTATGGTTAGTTGCATGGACGAGATATCAGATTTCTTTGCTCATGAGTTTGAATGGATTTGCATAGACACGATGACCGACATAGATTTGCTTCTTTCTTCACCTCCCTAGGGGAGCAATGAATGGATTCAAATGCAGGCGAACGCGCCTAAAACCTTTGTTTTGATGGATTCTCATTTTTCCTTGATTGACTTACGAAGGGACTGGTTTGGTTGTAGTATAGAAGTGGAGATTTATGGGAAGGAGTTCACAGACACACTATGGTCAGGGAGTTTCAAGGAGAAGTTAGACTGGCATTGAGCTCTCAAGTTATGTCACTTGGCTGACAGATATCACTTGTTGGGGACGTCGGCTTGTTACCTTTCTTTACTTGGTTATTGTAGTTGAAACCACATGCATCAGGGAAAAAGCAAGGGTTACCAAGGCTCTACTCAAGAAGGCTTTGTGGCAGGCGGACAAAGCTGAGGCATGCAGAAGAGAACCTGATGGGGGCCTTAGAGTGGTTTCAATTGTGCTCGAGGAGAATGAGGAATTATCCCTAGGTTCATTATATGGAGCACGATTGAGATGCTCTCTTTGGAATGAGTGAAGTAGTTTAACCTTGATACCAAGTTTGCAATCAACCAATTCATGAGCCTTGACATGGTCGACATGAATTATAAGAACATGGGTGAGTTTGCTAAGCTCTTATCCACTTTGACGCCTCCAATAAAAAAAACATCGAAGACTCTAGTAGTGAATCAACTGAAGAGGGAGGACATTCAACCTTTTGCCCCTGAGATTACTTATGTTTTGTAGTAAAAAGTGATGTTTTCTTTTTTGCAATGTACAACCATACTTGTAATGATCAAATTAATTCAAATATGGATTTTTGCATGCTCATTCTACACATTATTTTTTGGATGCCACTTGTGAATTTTGATGGTAAGCCTTTAGAATTTTCTTCTCACATAGTAGATTTTAGGTTGTTCATCTCCGAAGGGAGTTCTTAGGTTACTTTCCTTGGAGGGCAGACTTTAGATTGCCCCCTCTAGAGGGGAGTCCTTATACTTGCTTGCCTCAAAGGGGAGTTTTTAGAGTGCTTGCTATAGAGGAGAGCTTTTAGGTTGCTCTCCCTGGAGAAGAGTCTTTAGATTTAACATCTTAGAGGGAACTCTTTAGATTGCTCACCCCAGAGGGGAGTTTTTAAGTTGCTCGCCTTGAAGGAGAGTCTTTAGATTACTCACCCCAGAGGGCAATTTTTTATCCTAGATGGGTGTTTTTAAATTGCTCGCCACAAAGGGGATTCTTTAGATTATTCATCTAGGAGGGGAGTTTTTTGGTTGATTGCTCTAAAAGGGAGAGTTTTTTTAATCTTTTTAATGGAACTCAAAGTCACTGGCTTATTTATTTAAATTGTTGTATGACTCCCTTTTCCAAATAATTATCCTTCTCAAATCATCGGAATGATCCAAAGGGGAGAGGAATAAAAATATATGGATAGACAAACAAATACTAAAAAAAAAGATGGAAAACTTATATGAGGTTAATTTTGTGCGATGGGCCAGGAATGTTTGTTTTAGAATGAGACCGGATCAAAACATTTGAAAACACGTCATGAACGATGATAATCTCCGCATAAGTTACCCATATCCAAATAACCAAAAGAACATTTTGTTTTAAGGTTAAGAGCAAATCCCAAAGGGATGTATCTCTTCAGTTATTTACATCTTGGGGGATGCCAAGAATACTCTAAAATGATAGGATTCTTGTTAATCCTTTTATGATAAACTAGTTGAAAGGGAAAAACGAAATGCCTATTCTGAATAGAAACTTCTCGGTTCTTTGAAGCATATATTGAGATGATAAGGTGGCAAGAAAGTATCTCACAACCCAAATGGACGACAGCTAATAGACAACCAAGGCCTTATGAGACAGTCAGATCATTAAGTAGGAACAACCCATCACTTTGAGACCATGTTGGGCCAAAAGGGCAAAGGGTGAATCACTATATCCCAAATGCACAACAACATATCAGATAAATGAGGCCGACTAGATGACTATGTTGGTTCCTTTTGATAATAACTCAAAATCGTCAGCTTGTATATTGTTGTATAATTCTACTTTTTGAATAAGTCTCTATTTCATATCATATGGATGATATAAAGACGAAAGGAATGGGAAAAAGTATGGAAATACAACAATGACAAAAAATTTTTAAAAAAGAATGTGGAGAGGCTATATGTGGTAAACTTCATATGCTAGGTCAAGAGTGTACATCTAAATGAAATCAAATAAAAACATCATAAATCAAATATCCATGAAAGAATACATAAATAAGTTACCCAAACTAGAGAGCCAAATTGATGAATTTCTTCAGGGGTCAAGAGTACTCCTAAAGGGACATACCCCATTTAGTTAATTACTTCTTGGGGGTTACCCAAGAATACTCTCAATTACAGGAGTTCTGCTTACAATTGAGTGATGACTAGCAAGGGTGTCAAAATGGATGGTTATTTTATAGGAAAAATCTTGACACTTTTGAATGCTCACTGATACACCAAAAATATATGCATTTTTAGACCTATATTTATACTCGTTTTTTGTGATATTGCACTTTAAAGGAAGGTACATTTCATGTTTTATTACAGGTTGTTAATTTTTAGGACTTGGAGAAAAAAGGAAGCAAAAAAGATAAAATTTAGAGTTAACATAGAGTTTTTGAAAAATTGTTCAGCGCCGACGATGCCAGACTGGGCGCAATTGACACTCCTTGATAGAAAACACAGATTTAATTAGATGGCCATTGTCATCAACAGCGCCAGTGTCGGTGCAGACCCTGTTTCTAAAAGATTCGACGAATTTGGATGTTTTTTGAAGAGTTTTTGGATGCACCTCTTGGAAAACCGACCTTAGGCTCTATTTAGAGCTGAAATTGATCAAAAAAGACATTCTTCACACTCCCCCGCTCTCTCTTGGTTTTCCTTCACATCTCTTTGCCCCCTTTGTGTCATTCTACACCATTCCACTCCATTAATCATTTATTTTCTTTATATTTTTTAGTTTTTGTGGTGAGTTTAAGTGTTCATTACTCTCTAAGAGTGTTGGAAAGGGAGAGAAGTGAGAGATTTCTTCTTCCTACATTTTCTAAGAGAGGCTACAAGGGATTTGCTTTGAGAAAGAGTTTCAGATAAGTGTTGTTTGTTTATTATTGTTGTAGGAACTTCCTTTTATATATGAATTTTGTGTTTAGTTGTATCTTTCTCATGAATTCTAAGTAGTTTTCTTTATCTTTCTCTCTAATCTAAGATATGGTGAAATGAAGAGATGTTTTGGATGTGCCAATGTTAAAATATTAAATAAATTTGTTTTTCAACTCCACTCTTAATTTACTTTTCAATTTGACAAATTAAATTGTTAAAATATATTATGAAACATATGATTCGGAAAATGGAGTACGAGTTCTAGAAAAGATTGAGAATCACATTTAAGTCCATGAAGAAGCATTTTGTTCATGGAATGAAGTGTAAATAAATAAGGAAATATACATTGTTGGGTGTAGAATTGAAGATTTATAGGGTGACAGACTAAAAATCCCCAATTTGATCTTAGTGTTTAAAAACTGAAGCGAAAGTTAGCCTTTAGGGGAAGGGAAGTGGGAGCTATAGAGTGGGAGCAAATATTTTCCTAGCC
>NEWO01000568.1:104868-117119 GCA_003013225.1 Phalaenopsis aphrodite
TCAAGAAAAATGGATGGATAGATGAAAATTTGACTGATCAATTCTCGTACTGACCCTTCTACAATTTGTATGTTCATTACCAGTCTATGGGAGATCATTCATCACATGCTTTAATACCATTGATGCCACAAACAGTTGGAAGTTCAATAGTTTTGGAGAAGAAAATGAAGAAAATAGAAAGATAACTTTAGAGTATTACGAATGCAATAGGAAATCTTAACTACCTTTTTGATCTCCTAGATTGGAGGATGAAGGAGAACTTTGATCATACTGGAACAATTGAAGCAGAATTGGTGCAAATGTTCAAGAAAAAAGGTTGGATCGATGAAAATTTGACTGATCAATTCCCATACCGACCCTTCTACAATTTGTACGTCCATTACCAATCTATGAGAGATATTAGAGGAGGAGAAAGCACTAACGATGAAGCAGAATAATTGAAGAAGTTTGACTCTCTACTACTTTAAAGTAAATATGTATTTAATGTGATTGTGAGGATTTGATTTACTTTACTTTACTTAGATTTAGAACTCCATTGGATTTGATTGCGTGTATAGTTTTGTGTCAGCGTTCTAGTGTTGTGGCTTGATTTTGACGCTGAATTATAATTTAGTTTTCTTTATGGAGGTAAAAGTGTGATTAGAAAAATATAATTCTAAAAAGTGTATTTTCACATATAAAAGTTAGTTTGGTGTTGTTTGTGAATTATTTTAAGATGAAAATTAGTGTTCAAAAAGACTAAATAGACTTTGGAGTAAGTTGAAAGAAAACTGAAATTTATGAAAATAGAAAAATGAATTTTTTGGCCATTGGCATTGATGGCCCCGACATGGGTGCCGACAACGCCTTTGACCCGAAAACCACCTAAACACTTTAAAAATTTGTGATTTGCACAGTAAAATGCCATTTTTACCTTTTAGTCACTTTCAACCTCCGATTTTTGCACCTAGGGCTTGCTATTGCTTGGAATTGAGGTGATTTTATGGCAAATGAAGTTTGGATTTCATCTTCTCTAGATAAGAGCTACACTTTGAGCTCAAAATTTTTTATTTTTAGCAAGGATTTATCTTACATTACTGAGATCCGAAATTTTAAATTTTTTTTGGAAAATTTTGAGAAAATCCTTTGGTGAAGAACTCTTACTTCGTAGATTTAAGTTTAAAATGTTCCACGTTGTGATTTTCAGAATTTTTGGGAATTTATTTAGATTTTATCAAAATTTCTTAAGTTTACCATGACACCAAGAATGAGCAAAAGAAAGAGAAAGGTGGATTTTTATGATCAAAAGTGTGTCAATTACAAAGCCAACATTTGCTTAAATAGTCTACTTACAACTAAAAAAGGAGTTCGAGATCGAGGATTTAAAAATCCAAATGTAGAGGTTGAAAGATTAATCAATGCTCGGCAGTGGGAGAATTTTTGTTACTTTACTATCGAGGCTATTATTGTGCAGCGATGGAGTTCTATCCCAATTTTAAGGAGGCTTATGAAGACTATGTGCTTGTTCGTAGGAAAATGGTGGAGTTTACTCCAAGGAAAATTAATGAATTTTATCAGTTATAAGATGTGTATAGCTCCCAGTACAAATTTTTTTCTGCTAAGAATGAGGCCTTGGATACATAATGATTTATCTTACAATGCACACAATGATGATTTGACAAGACAGAAGTTCGAATATGATGTTGTTTATGATGATGCGATGGTCAGATATATGAGGGGTGATTACTCTGTTCAATTTCCTACTCACCCTGTTTTTACCCCATATCAGCAATAAAATTTTGATGTGGAAGAAGAAGAAGATGATTATGATTTGTGATGCTTTAGTTAGATTTTTTATTAATTTATGTTTGGTTGTACTTTTTTGTTGAGACTGTTGGTTTTTAAAGTATAACACTTTATTTTAAATGTTATGTTAAATTGTGAAATGTAGATTTGTGAGACTGTTTTTACATTGGGAATCATTTTAGTATTATTGCTAGTTTCTAGTACTTTGTTAGATGTATTTGTAGTTAACTCTTTCTCAACAAAATTTTATATGTATTATGTGTATTTAATATTTTAAGATTTGTAGTTTTTCATATTAGCATCTGCAATATTTCAGAGTTAAGTTTCAAATTAGAACATTCAATAGTAAGTCTTTTCTTTATGTATTAAATGTTTTCTTTCACCCTTCATTTCTTCATGATAAATCTTTAAAAAATTTAAGTTTGGGAGGGGGAGAAAAATTACTTTTTAAAGAAGAGAAACTTAATTTTATTTGTCCTCAATTAGTTATATTTTTAAAATATTTTAAAATTTAAGATGACCTTTGATATTAGAGGATAATTATAAATAACTATATTTGTGTTTCTAAATATATAGTCAACTTAAGTAAAAATTTTCAATAATAAAGGTTAATTTTAGAGATTAAGAAATTTGGTAAGATAGAATAAGACTATGTTTTTCTACTATAAGTAAATGAATTTGTATTTTTGAAGTATTAAAAATCTTAGGGATTCATGTAAGAAGAAAATAATAAAACTTTTTGAAAAATTATTAAAGCTAGTATAAATTTATAAAGTGAAAGGATGTGAAAAGTTTTTAACTTTAAGAAGAAGATAGTGAAGTTCAAAATCATTAAAGGCTATCCAAATATAGTAATCCTCACATAAAAAAAGGAAAAAAAAAGAAAAGAAAAAGGATTAAAAATGATCTTGAAAAAGAAAATAAAAGAAAAAGGATTGAAAATGATCCTGAAAAAAGAAAAGAAAAGAAAAAGATGTGAGGAGAAGCTTGAGGAGATGCTTAATTAAAAATTAGCTTCATTTGAATCAACTTATAGAAGAAGGCTTGACTATATTTTCTAAACTTATATTTCAGTATATTAGCATATTTACTAGTAAAATTTCATAAAGTTCTTTTTCATATGGATATTCTAAGTGGCTTTAATATGAATATGTTGCAATTTTTCATGAAAGAATAAAGAATCAGAAATCTTAGACTTGACTACTAAATATTCTTATACCTTTAGTATTACTGGAGTTATTTTACATTTTTCATAAGTTATGTTATTGTATTTAATGCACTAAAATATAGAAATCTGGAAGTTAAAATCTTTGCAATGAGTCATATTGTTATGTAGTAAAGGACTTGAGGACAAGTTACAATTAAGTTTGGAGGATTTTTATACACAAAAAATATATGCATTTTTAGACCCATTTTTGTACTCATTTTTGGTGATATTCCACTTTAAAGGAAAGTATTTTTCATGTTCTATTGTAGGTTGTTGATTTTTAGGACTTGGAGCAAAAAGTAAGCAAAAAGGATGAAATCTGGAATCAAAATAAAGTTTTTGAAAATTTGTTCAGTACCAACAACGCCGTTTGACAAAGAACATAGATTTAATTAAATGGTCACTAGCGCAGATGTGTAGACCCTGTTTCTAGAAGATTCAAAAAAGTTGGATGCTTTTTGAAGAGTTTTTGGATGCACCTATTGGGAAACTGACCTTAGGCTTTATTAAGAGCTGAAATTGATCAGAAAAGTCGTTCTTTGCACTCCTCCGCTTGCTCTTGGTCTTCCTTCACATCTCTTGGCCCCCTTTATGCCATTCCAGACCATTCTGCTCCATTAATCATTTATTTTCTTTATAGTTTTTAGTTTATGTGGTGAGTTTAAGTATGAATTACTCTCTAAGAGCGTTGGAGAGGGAGAGAAGTGAGAGATTTATTTTTCCTACATTTCCTAAGAGAGGCTACAAGAGATTTGATTTGAGAAAGAGTTCCAGATAAGTGTTGTTTGTTTATTATTATTGTATGAAATTCCTTTTATATATGAAATTTGTGTTTTGTTGTATCATTCTCATGAAGTCAGAGTAGTTTCCTTTATATTTCTCTCTGCTCTGAGACATGGTGAAATGAAGAGATATTTTGGATGTGCCAATGTTAAAATATAAAAGAAATAGTAATGGTTTTTCAATTTCGCTCTTAATTTACTTTTCAATCTAACCATTTGAATTGTTAAAATTTATTGTAAAATATATGATCCAGGAAATGGAGTATGAGTTCTACAATAGAGTGAGATCACATTTAAGTCCATGAAGGAGTATTTCATTCATGGAATTAAGTGCAAATAAATAGAGAAATATACATTGTTGGGTGTGGAACTAGAAACTTCTAGGGAAATCCGTAATTCAATCTTAGTGTTTAAGAACTAAAGTGAGAGTTAGCCTTCAGGGGAAGGGAAGTGGGAGCTATGGAGTGGGAGCCAGTATGCTCCTAGCCTAGTTACAGATTTAGGGACTAAACCTAAGCTTAACCAATAATTTTCTATAACACTGAATCAGGGTAGAGAATTAAAATTGCTCCTATTTGGCATAATAAAAATTTAAACCATTTATCTCATCCCATTCACCAAAAAATCATTATAGTGAGAAAGATATTTTTCCATATAAGAAAACTTTATCACACAAACGTAGTTTAGTAGTTACTGTTTTAAACTTTATATTTAAATTTTGCTAGTTATTAATAATTTAGTTTTGATAGTATTTAAAATATTTGAAATTAGTGATAGTAATTTCATTATATTTACGTGAATTTACTAGTTAATTTATCATCTCAAATTTAAACCTTCCTCGTGGGAAGGATATTTGGGACTTAAATAGAAAGTTTTTAATTACTTGATAATGATACACATACTTGCGTAAAATCCCAAAATTAAGTGCTTAACTTTATTATTCATAAAATATCACATCAAATTTCTGGCACCATTGTAAAGTGAAGTCAAATTTATAAAATTTACACAACTATATTTTCACCGGGATCACTCATTAAACCACAGGCAGAGAATAAGTCTCTCAGAGTCTCAAATGAGTAGAAGCTCATAGGAAATCGAGGCCTGTGAAACAACCAGGACATTTTGTTGGAAACATCCCACCACTTCAAGGCTAGATTAGGCCGTAAGGGAAAAAAGGTAAATCATCTCAACCTAAACAGGTAGTGACTTATTAGCTAAGTGAAGCTTATCAAATGACATCGGCAAAAATGTCAAAGGAGTATAAGGCTCAATGAAAGTAAAAAAAAAGGAAAGGAGAGAGTGATTCTAATATGGTAGAGAAAGTCATGTCAGGACATCATGGATCCTTTTTCCCCAAGTTATTAGGTTCTTAAGTCCATCCGATATAGAATGTAATCAACCCAACTCAAACGGAGGCTTTTTTATCAGTAATCCATGAATCACACCATCTAAAGGAATTCAACAGCCCTAGGTCAAGAGAAAGAAACTTACTCCTATATATTAAAAGTAAAATTTTGTAGAGGTGTGACTTACACTTGCCAAACAAAAGTGACAAGTTGCCTCCAAGAAAGGAAAGAGAGACCCAGCTTATCAGGCTAGCACATGATGTATTCTTTAGCATGATCAAATTTCTTTACATTTAACACTTGTTTTTTCTGAAATTAATGCATTTTTATGTTTTTATTGCAGGTATAATAGGTAGAACACATAGAGCGAATCATAGAATGAAGCAAAATGGAGTCCAGCAGTTTGGAGCCTAGGTTCCATATTTGTTGGCACCAAGGAACTGCCTAGTAGCACTTTGGTGCAAGCTTCTGGACACCTAGGCACCAGGTAACTTGAGAAGGTGGCACCTAAGCACCACAGACTAGGCGCCAAGGTATTGGTACATGTCAGAACAATTCTTGTAGTTATTCAACATTATGAGGGGAGCTATTTGATGGTTTTTGACACTTGGACAAGGCACACTTGGCCTCTTTGAACCCTGTAAACCCTAAGGAGGTTAAGAAGTCGTAGGTAGATCTAGGGCTTGTCGATCTTCACTTTTCTTAACAGATTGGTGAGGAGTATTGAGAGAAATTTATAAGGTGATCATTTCAACATTTTAGGGAGCACTTGGATACATTTTGCAGGGACTTTTCATCTCTTTTCAAAGGAGAAAAGCTAAGTATTATGTTACCATTTGCCTTGTACTTATTGTAAACACATATTTAGTAGATTTGCTTGGTCAAATGACGAGGATTTCCATGGTACTTTTACCTTTCTCTTATGATGAATAAGTAGGATCTTTAGGATGTGTAGAATGCTTTTAGAATTAGTTTTTAATATCAATGTGATGAGCACTCTTTTATGCTTCATTTAATATTCATATTTATCATATGAATTGTTAAAATTCATTATGATCCAGTGGGCTTGGAAGAATGGTGGAAGAACAACTATAATATTCACATTATTTTGTAGGCTATATGGAAGTAAACTATAGGCAATGCCTATGGTTTAAGGAATTAAAACTAGATTAAACAAACTTCTTTACACGCCCGAAAGAGGGTAAACAAGATATATGCTCATATTTGTCACTAGCCACAATAGCAATTCATAGTATTCAATCCTACAAGCCACTTATGCAATCATAAGAGAAAGATAACTTTAATATATTGAAATTCTCCAAACCAATTGACCTAGTTAGGTTTAGCTTTATACTTAGTGTTATAATTTAGGAGTAGTTGTTAGAAATACTACCTTAATTGACATTCCAAACTAAGACCTAAATGTAGTAGACTATAACTTTGCCTGAAGGATTCGCTATCTCTTTACATGTAGGATCGACAATCCAAACTTAATAGATCCATTTATTATGAAAGTGATACATGCACTTGCATTAGAAACCCTAATGTTTATGGAAAAGCTGAATTTAAGAATCTGATCAAGTAGCTCAAGAACAACAATCTCTCTAGCATCGTTGCCGGAGAATTGAATTAGCATTTCTTGAGTTATGCCCATGCAATGCGCCAATTTTTAAACCAACCTGAAGGTCAACCAAGAAACTAAGTGCAGTTTTAAAATCTTGGGATATTTTAATCCTAAATTTTGATTAATCTTAAAATTTAACTAGAATTTTGAAAATTTTAAAATCTTAGGTCATGAAGAGCCTAAATTGTATTTCATGATTAATCCTAGACAAACCACACATAAAAAAGGCAAAGCCAATTTCATGCACACAACAAAAATGTAAAGGGCATGCCAAATAATAGAGAATAGACCTGTGCTGCTAGAGACAATGACTTGAGGAATGAGCGTGCCAAGGAGGCAGTTACTCAAAAGTGAGTGTGTTGAGAATGAAGTGACTCAGGATTGAGTGTGCCGAGGAGGCAATGACTTGAGAGCAATTAGGGAGAATCACACTTGTTAAAAAATTGTGTGTGAACTCATTGAGGAGAATCACACCAGTGAAATGAGTGTGTGTGAACAGGGACTCAAGCACTCCTCAAGTACGCAACACATGATCATGTATAATTCCATACAAGTGAACATGTAGGGTAAACAAGTGTATGTGTGTGCACAAAAGAATGTTTTTCATACTTGAGTTGCATTTGATTGTCTGTTCAAACACTCACTTCCCTTATGTATGATTCCTTCTAGTAGAAATCAACACACCCTTGAGCCAATGCCACCACTGTATGCTCAAACTTTTGAGCCAATGCCTCTAAGGAATGCTCACACTTTTAATTCAATGCTTTCACAGTACACTCACCCTCTTGAGCCAACACCTCCATGATATAGTCACACCTTTGATCAAATGTCTCCAAGGTGTGCAAAAACTTTGAGTCAATTCCTTTGTGATACACTCACCACCTTTGACCAATACCCATGCGATGCACTCACTCCTTTGAGCCAATGACTCTAAGATACACTCAGACCTTTCAGTCAATGCCTTCACGGTATAACCACACCATTGAACCAATCCCTCCATGATACACACACACATTTGAGCCAATGCCTTCTCAGTACAGTCACCAACTTGAGCCAATGGTTTCATGTTATGCTCACAACTTTGAGTTAATGCTTCTACACTACACTTACCCTTTTGAGTCAATGCTTTCATGGTATGCTTATACCTTTGAGCCAATGCCTCTACAATACTTTCACACCCTTAAGTCAATGCTTCTACAATATGCTCACACCTTTGAGTCAATGTCTTTTTGGTACACTCACCCCTTTGAGTTAATTCCTTCACAATACACTCACCCCTTAGAGCCAATGGCTTCACGGTACACTGACACTTTTGAGTTAATGCCTTCACGACACGCTCACAACCTTGAGCTAATGTCCCTATGGTATGCTCGGTCACACCCTTGAGCCAAAGCCTCCATAGTAAGCTCATGTCGTTGAGTAAATTCCTTTGTGGTATGCTCACACCCTTGAGCTAATACCTCTATGATATGCTCACACCCATGAGCCAATGTCTCTACGGTATGCTCATACCTATGATTCAAGGGATACACGATACACTCATTACCACTTAGATGTATGTCTGCTTGCATTTGTATTTTGCATGCGTGCTTGATAGCGAGTCAAGAGAAATAAGTGAGTGATCTGATGTTGTTCATGATGCTTTAACGAGCATTGTATGTCGGGTAGATCCCGACGAGCAGTGAGAGTTATTGCATTGGGATCGACACAAATATAACTGTGCTAAGAATCTAAAGGGATCTAACTTATGTCACCTTACATGTTATGGGTCTGTAATTAATGAAATCATTTTAAACTAATAAAATGTATACTTATTTTTCTAGTTATGATATTCCTCATAATTTTTAAATTATATAAATAGCAAGCTAGGTTGTTTGTAACGCCAAGTCTTTTCAAAATTTATTCTGAGTGACACCCTTTGGATCCCTTGGATCTTTAGGACAAGGCCAACGTGGTGACCACATCAAATTCATACATATCCAAAGACTTTACCTGAGCACTTAGATGCTGGTTCAAACACTCTCCATTAGATTGTGAGTTAGGCTAGGGTTAGGTTGCCAGGGAGTATTTTTGGCACTTGACTATTGTTCTGTGTTGGCTTGATTGTCCTAACCAGGTGTCGTTTTCTGCTTGTGGTTTTGTTGTGCTTGCATGTTTACCATGTTTTTGTATGTGCAATAGTATATTTGGTAAGTCTTTCTTGCAGGGAGCTATGCCTGTATTACACACACATGCTCGTGCGCGTGTAGTTGGGAGGAGCATGAAATGATTTTGTACAAACCCTTTCTTATAGGTGTCTCTTAAATCCTCTCCCCAGGCATGACTCATATGCATTGCATGTTAACTCATGCTAACATTTTCTGTGGGTTGAATCATTTTTTCTCTTTTATCATGTATTTCATAGAGTCTTAGGATCGAGTCTGTATAAAAAATAAGGTACAGACGCAGGTTCTGAGGCATACTACACATTGAATCACATGATAAAGGAGTAGGAGCAGCAGGCTTGTGTTCTGTACCTTATGTTCAAATTTATATTCTTTTATAGATATATGACCAGATATGTTTATGCGGTGCTTGAACGTTTTTCCTGCTTTTTCTAGGATATTTAGCCAACCTAATGACACTAAACTTTTCTATATTTTATTTGACATGCTTTTACTTTTCTATTACAACTTGGATGCTTGAAATTGCAATTACACCTTTTTTCATGCTTGGATGCTTTTACTCACTATTTGATCGAAAGGGGGCGCCGACTAGACACGGATCAATTCTATGAGCCCTAGTTATAATTTATCTTACATGCTATTGGTACAAGGTTATAAGAATAGCCCATGTTAAGGCTGCAAAAGCTAGGATGTCAAAATTGGTTGTCCTATGCAGTGGATTAGACTATAATGAAGGTATACTCGAAAATATTCTTCACAGATTATAGTCAAATGACCTTCGCAAAGTATTCCTTAGGAATGCGTAAAGTAGTTCTTGTTGATAAAAATTGTGGTAGTCCAATCCTATACATGGTATTTTCATTAAGAACCTGAAAAGAGGAATTCAATGAGGATAATTTTTAAAATATATAAACTTCCCGATCAAGCATGGAAAGACTATACAAGAAAGATGTTATAGCTAATGCAACATGCCTATCCTAACATTTAGAGCATGGGGTCCAAGTGGGTGCAAATGACCAAAACTTGGGTTTAGGCTAGGCTAGCCATGTCAATTGGTCCAAATAAATATTGTATTTGGTGCAGATGATCATAAGGAACAACTTTGGTGAAGAATGGAAGTGGTTTTGAGCTCAATTGAAGGGTCAATTTGAGGGAATTTTGAACCTTAATCAATTTGGCACTTGTGTGTCTTAGAAAAAATCAAAGGAAGGCTAAGCATAACATAATAATATGCTAAGAGTGATTAGCGTTCAAGCTAAACCATATCTAAAAAAGGATGTACACCAAACTCTTTTATAATGAGCGGAATAAGCATGTATCTCTCATTCACATGAGATGAATGGGACATGCATAGTTGTCAAACTCATGAAGAGTATGATTCTTGTTTTTGGACCCTGCATAAAGTGGGTTGTTAGAAACCATGATAAGAGAGGAGGGTGGCTTTCTCTCACATGTAAATATTGTGAATTTTAAGTGATATTTTGATAAATGCAAGGTAATCATGACAGCTAGTTCACATAATAAAGAGATATTAGAGAATGTGTTTTCTCTTTTGCTCAAAATCATATTATAATGTATAAAAAGATTTGATCATCAAATTTCTAAGGTCAATAACAAAAGAAAACTAAGCATAATATATTTTCAGGTACTGCCCGTTGATAGGGGCATTAGATAAGATATGTCGACAACAAACAACAAGTAGGCTCCTCTTCTGTAGACTTTATCAATCATGAATGACACTTTCTATATGGGATCAAACTTGTCGTGTGATACACAAAATAATATGTTATTTTAAGTATACATTTTATACTTATTTTTAGAGATACTGCACTTTAAAGAAGGCTATTTTTATGTTTTTGTTGCAAGTATATCAAATTTAGGCATTTAGAGCAAAAGTAGCAAAAATGACAAAATTTGGAGCTAAAACAACAAATTTTGAGATTCTGGCACCTAAAGCGCCAGAATTGGCACCTAAAGCTCAAGAATTGGCACCTAAAGCGTTAGAATTGGCACCTGAAGTGCCATAACTGGTGCTTGAAGCGCCACTTTACATAGAGTTGGCACTTGAAGAGCCAGAATTGACACCTGAAGTGTCATTTGACATAGAGCCTGCTGTCGACACTATTTTTGGTGTGGGGTTTGCTCGTAAGAAGCTGTCGGTCATCAAAATTGAAATCCCGTTGCCCGCTTCGGAAGGAAATTTTAAAAATTTTTAGTTTTGAAAAAGATGAAGTCAAACTGACCCCATAATTTTCATAGTTTAGATGAAAGAGCGCTTTACCTCAAATCCTGTATCTATACAAGAGTTGAGGGTGAGGCTTGATCAAATAAACTAAAGAAAGTTATGACATCCTTTTGGTCTGCGAAACCAATGTATTGACCGACAAGTTCCCCTATTTAATATAAGGAATTAAATAGGGTTTATATTATACTGGATTCGGGAAAAACTTCATATAAGGGCAAGCCTCTATAGTTAATTACATCATAGATAACTGAAGTTATCTAAGAATACTCTCAATAAAAATCAAGAAAAATTACCTTCAAGGAAATTCAAATAGTAAGGACATTTCAAAGATATCGGACTAAGAAGTATGAAGGGGATTGGTTCAAATTTGGAACATTTTGTTTTGAAGTCCATAGAAAGAAAAATTAGAGGATGTCACGGATCCGAAGGAGAACTTCGGTGACTTCCTAAGCTATCATATTGTTTGGTTTTAGTTTTGGAGGAGAGATATTTAAGTATTTCATCCTGCCAATTTTTATTTATTTAGGGCGTATATTTGTGTGAAGCAATCAACATAAATTGCCTGGAAAATATGAGGATTTAAGTCGTGACAAACGACTAACTCGGAGTCCTAAGCCGAGTTTAGGGCTTATATTATACAACATGGTTGTACAAAGGCCTAAAAATATGTTTGAGGATTTATGTTACACAAGACAAAGAACGTCGAATTCATATGGCTTTGTTGTTTTAAAGCTGAGGAAGGAATGTTTAGTGTAGACCCTCTTACTGTTGAAGATGGTCGGACTATCCACCATGTAAGCTCCAAGCTTCTCGTTGTAGCAGAGTTCAAGTTTTTTTTAGGTCATTTGGTTATAATGTCAAATCAGGCGACCCTATGGTTAAAGTTCTTTAAATTTTATTATGGGCATATTAAAGCTGATTAAAGTGACACCGGTCAAGATCCCACGGTTCCATCGTCTCGACACCACTATTTTCTATTAGAATTACTTAGTCCAAATGAATTTACTAAACTCAACTTAATGAGTTCCATAATTTCATTTAGACCATGAAAAACCTCGTTAGCAACCGTAGGTTACCTCCTCCGAGGGTTCCCGATC
>NEWO01000568.1:126327-144409 GCA_003013225.1 Phalaenopsis aphrodite
CTGGCCTTACTTCCAGATCTTCAATCAACATGAGACTCATAAGTCTTAATGTTTGCAGGCCCAATCGGTCTTTGAGGCTCAATCCTCTCCTTATCAGGTCTGAAATCAACCCTTGCATGCTCACAAAGTGTATAAATGAGAACAAAGCGTGCCAATCCACCAGTGGTCTCTCCTAGAGCAACAGATCGAGTGCTCATATAAATGATAGAGCCTACATTTATATCCATCACTTATTGAATACAGTACTTCATGATAGCTCTATCCTTGGTCACTTCACTATGATGGTTTGTTAGAATCATCCTCCCAGAAATAAAATAATGTCATGCCTTAGATACTACATTTAAAATAGGAAGGGGAAAGTTGACTTTAACTCCATTTTTTACTTTCCAAGCCCCTTTCTCACCAGTCAGAAAAGAAATAACCTCATCTAAGGCCTCATTTGTAGTAAAAAATGAATGAAACTGCCATCTATAAACATCTTCTATCTAATAAAACTCATTTATTTTTTTGGAGTAAAATCCACCCTTTTTCTGTGAACAAAAACAAAATCATCAGAAGCCTCTGGAAATTTGGCATAAAATTTCATAACTATCTCAGCTATCACATCTGCAGTAAAATAGCTAAAGTTTTTCCACTACCGAGCGATAATTAATTGTTCAACTTCTCCCAAAATTTTGAAACCTCGATCTGGAATCACTTTCTTATTTTCTCGAAGATTATGAAAATGAGCACTAGTTCTAAAGCTAACAAACTTTTGCTCGTCATATTCTATTTTTCTTTTGCTTGATCTAGGTGTCATAAGAAATCTAGAAAAATTTTCCAAAATTTCAAAAATCAAAATGTAAAGTACTTTAAACTTAAATCCACTAAGTAAAAGTTTTTCTCCAAAGAATTTTCTCAAAATCTCTCAAAAAAAAAAACCCCAAAACTTTCGGATCCAGGCAATATGAGAAAAGTTTTTGGTGAGAAAAAAAATTTTACTTTAAAGTGTAGCTCTTACCTAGAGAAAATGAAATCCAAAGTTCCTTTGCCTATAAATCACCTCAAATCCGCCCAAAATCAAGCCCTAGCTGTGAAAACTAAAGGTTGAAGGTGACTTTAGAGGTAAAAATGGGGGTTTTGCGGTGAAAATTGTGAGTTAAAGGGGTTATTACTGCCCTCGGGTCGAAGGCACCGTCTGCGCCCATGCCAGTGTCGTCGGTGCTGAAGGCCATTAATTGACTATTTTGTTTTTTTTTCAAATTTTCAAATTCCTTTTAATTTACTCCAAAATTGTTTTAGTATTTTTTAACACAAATTTTTATCTAACAATAATTCATAAATAAACATTCACAAAAAAATCATTTTCACAAACAACAACAAACTAACTTTTATATATGAGAATACAATTTAAGATTAATAATTATTTAAGATGTAAATTAAGTTCGGAGTTGAAAACTCATCATTCTGTTTCATCTTCAGTGCTTTCACCTCCTCTAATATCTCCCATGGATTGATAACGAACATATATGTTGTAGAAGGATCGGTACAGGAATGGATCTGTCAAATTTTCTTCGATCCACCCATTTTCTTTAAACATCCGAACTAATCATATTTCAAAAGTTTCAGTATGATCAAAATTTTCTTTCATTCTTCAATCAAGGTGATAAAAAAGGTACTTAAGATCTCCCACTGCATTCATAATAATCTGAAGTTCCCTTTCAATTTTCTTCAATTTCTTCTCCAAAGCAAGCGAACTTCCTACTGTTGGTGGTATTAATAGAGTTGAAGCATGTGAAGAATGATCCATAATAGCATTTAGTGCTTCATTTCCATTACCAACATACTGATCATCAGTAGGGATCATGAGCTCCCATGGTAGTAAAACTTTTTCCTAACTTTCATATAGCACTTGGAATTGACTGCAAATCAAAAAAATTGTAGAAGGATGCCCAAGTCCATAAATTGGCCCATTCATAATGATACCCATAACAAATTTAAATATGATTGATCCTATATCAACTGGTTTTTCCATTTGAATACAGTAGTTTAAAATAACACTTTTCTTGGTGACTCTATTAATCTTCACAATAGGGAGTAATTTTGCACAAATAAAGAAATGCCATTACTTCAAAATTTGATTAAGTGATGAAGCAGGAAAACTAATATATCCTTCACCTTGTACTTCCCACATATCACTTTCAACCGTCAGAGAATTATAAACATCTTGCATCAAATCTCGCGTAGGAATGGAATTTGTATAATGACAGTTTGAAACATTTTTTATCATATACAATTCATTAATCAACGCAGGAGTAAATGGTACAACCTTACCTCGTACGAAGACAACCCCTTGGGTAATTTCATGTAGATTTGCATAAAATTCCTTTACTACAGGCACAACAACCACAACAATAGTGTAACACAGAACTTCCCATCGCCTTTGCAAAATGATCTTGTCAACCATAGCACTTGGATTAATCAATCCATGATTAACAAATCCTCTCTTTTTGATCAATCTCTTCTTTGTAATAACTTTATCGTATAATCTCTGCGTGTTGAAACTAATAAAATTTATTCTTTTAAAAACTCCATACTTTGAAGTATTTCTTGAATTGGAAGGCATGGAATCCAAAAATAGGAAGTTTTTAGGACTTTAAAAACACCTCCTGATGTTTATTATGGAGCGAAACCCCACCAAATTCTGCCAAAATTCCTCTGATCCGTCAAACCGCTCTCAGCGCTGTTGGCGCTCTCGATTGGCGCTGCCGACACTGAGGTCCGTTTTCTTCGGCGCCAGTGGCCAAAATTTTGTGACTTTCATTTTTCATTCAATTTAATTCCAACTTTTTCTCCAATACCAATATTTGACTTAATTTATAATAAATGCAATTATGTAGGATTATATGTACTAATATATAAGATACTTATCAAACAAAATAGTAATACATAGACATTTATGTATGGGTTGCCTCCCACAAAGTGCTTGGTTTAACATCATCAGCTCGATACACTATTTGTTTAGTTGGGTTGACCGGATAGATTATATATACTTCTGACTTGCTACCACTTGGACATTAAGTAAAATGACTTTTCACAGGAGATTCGTTGTCTTCAACAAAATAATTTTTCAACTCAATCAGTTACTTGTTGAGTTTGGCTTCATCTCCTTTCATAGTTAACTTTAAAGCGTTGACCTTAGGATAGCTTTTCTAATGTCATCCATAATGTTGCACCTACAACCACTTTTGTGGTACTTGAAGTTGTAAAACTATGTATCTTTATTACACTCAAAAGTGGAAGTCATCATCAAATATCAACCAGTGGGGTATTCAGTGGAGTCCTTGTTCTTACACCAGTCATGACTTAGGGTAGATTTCTCCTCTCATTTTCAAAATTCGGTGCATCTACATCTATCAATTCAACAGAAGGCTCAACAGTTTTATCCGGTATTTCCAAAACATGAGTAGACTCTACTTCAAGGAGAGCAAGAGCTTGAGTTGCTTCATCTATTTCTCTTTGTAGGAACTTCTAGACAAGTAATTTGGTAGACAAGTGTTTCAACACCGAAAATTTCACTTAAATGTAAACAAAACCATCAAAATAATTTCTTAATTTTTCTTCATATTAACTAAATGTCAAGGAAAAATAAGATGCTAACCTTACATTCCATAATAGGTTTATGCATGAAAGAAAAGGTTGCTTACCCTTGAACTCATTGGAGACTGGCTTAGGAGTAGGCCGATCTGTTGGTAACTTTGTATGATTGGTGAAGCCCCTAGATTTGAGCATCTATTCTAAATTTTTTGAACTCTTATCTTTTTTTTTCACAAGAACTTTTTCATCTCATTTTCACTTGTCGAACAACTTAGCAATTAAACTCTCTTTTGCAAAGTTAATTTTGTTCTTTCGAATTTCATTATTTTGCAATAATAAAGATTTATAAAACAAAAAATCAAGGATAAAACACGATCTTTACATAACATTGAACTCATATTTATTGAGCAGTGGCATGAATATGAATATGGCCACATCATTCCAATCGTTGATCGCACATCTTAAATAATTATTAATCAAATCTAAGTTCGGAGTTGAAAACTCATCATTCTGCTTCATCTTCAGTGCTTTCACCTCCTCTAATATCTCCCATGGATTGGTAACAAACATATAGGTTGTAGAAGGATCGGTACGGGAATGGATCTGTCAAATTTTCTTCGATCCACCCATTTTCCTTAAACATCCGAACTAATCATATTTCAAAAGTTTCAGTATGATAAAAATTTTATTTCATTCTTCAATCAAGGTGATAAAAAAGGTACTTAAGATCTCCCACTGCATTCATAATAATCTGAAGTTCCCTTTCAATTTTCTTCAATTTCTTCTCCAAAGCAAGCGAATTCCTACTGTTGGTGGTATTAATAGAGTTGAAGCATGTGAAGAATGATCCATAATAACATTTAGTGTTTCATTTCTATTACCAACATACTGATCATCAGTAGGGATCACGAGCTCCCATGATAGTAAAACTTTTTCCCAACTTTCATATGGCACTTGGAATTGGCTGCAAATCAAAAAAATTGTAGAAGGATGCCCAAGTCCATAAATTGGCCCATTCATAATGATACCCATAACAAATTTAAATATGATTGATCTAATATCAATAGGTTTTTCCATTTGAATACAGTAGTTTAAAATAGCACTTTTCTTGGTGACTCTATCAATCTTCATAGTAGGG
This sequence comes from Phalaenopsis aphrodite, assembly GCA_003013225.1. Taxonomy (NCBI): domain Eukaryota; kingdom Viridiplantae; phylum Streptophyta; class Magnoliopsida; order Asparagales; family Orchidaceae; genus Phalaenopsis; species Phalaenopsis aphrodite. The sequence continues at coordinate 131,042 of NEWO01000568.1, forward strand.
AGTAATTTTTCACAAATAAATAAATGCCATTACTTCAAAATTTGATTAAGAGATGAAGCAGGAAAACTAATATATCCTTCACCTCGTACTTCCCACATATCACTTTCAACCGTCAGAGAATTATAAACATCTTGCATCAAATCTCGCGTAAGAAGCTGACTATACCTGCTCAAGATAGAAATGAATAAGGTATGTCAATGAAAGAATGACAACTTAATCCATGAAGGACATGAGCACGCTATCGATTTATGACAACAAAACCATATTGTCGTTGAAGGAGATACGAACTATTTCCTAATATATATATATTTGATTTTAGAAAGGTAGTGTGTTAATTTTGAATAATAATGTTTGAATTTTAAAAATATATGACCGAACTGATCTCCTATATACAATAGTTTAGTGAACGAGCATATCACTGCAAATGATTAACCTATATCGGGGAATTGACACATTACTTGATAATGAGACTCGATTAAAAAAAATTTAGAAGTTATGAGATTTAAATTGGTTTGCAAAACCAATTTTCTTTTTCATAAGCTAAAAAGTTCCCCTATCTAATATGGAAGATTAGATAGAGTTTATATCCAAAGTTCCCTATAGAGACAAGTCCCTATAGTTATTTACATCTTAAGTGATTGAGGTCAATTAAAAATACTCTCAATTTAGATAAGTGGTTTCGCTATCAAGATTTCTCAAATTTAAGTTTTTCAAGACTGAACATTTAAAATTTACTTGGTTAGAGGAACATAAAAAAAAAAAATCTAAGTTTAAATGTCTTTTTAATATAATTTCCTAATTTAAGTCATTAAAACACATAAAAATTAAAATAAATAAAACATAATCTAAAAATTATAAAAATTGATGCTTGACCCAATTCACAATTACTCAGATATTTATGCTCTTTAATATGTGTGATGGCGCCTAGAAGATGGATGGATGGGTCTGCTCGCCAGCAATTCCCGTCAAGTCGTGATTTGGGTCTTTTGATTGAAAGGATTCACCACTCTATTTATCTATTTTTTTTCCCTAATCTCTGGTTAACTTGTTCTCTTGAATCATGTTAAGGATTCTAAGATTTTAAAAAATTGGGAGAAGGAAAAAAAGGGCTAAACAAAATAAAAAACATGAGAAAAAGAGTTTTTTTTTAAAAAAATCTCTGGTGAACATTATAGAGAAATGGTTTCTAATATAAGGAAGGTCACATGAAAAATAAATAACCAGAGATTTTTGGTGTATCACCTATTCTGAGTTCTTAATTCTCCTATAGGAGCAAACTTCTATAGTTAATTACATTATAGATAGTTAGAACTGTCTAAGAAAACTCCTAAATCTTGTCACCACTTGTTCTCCTAAGAAATGTCAAAGTAAAGAAAACTCAAATGTTTTAATCCTAAAGTAATATGTTTTTAAGAATCCAATTCTACCCTGAAGGTTTTGTTTTATTTTGTTTGTTGGAGTCGTGTCATGTCAATTTGTTTTGTTTTGTTTGTTTTTATTGTGTCATTTTAATTTGTTATGTTTTTATCGAGTCATTTAGTTTTGTTTTTGTTTGGTTTTTTTGTCTTAAGATTTCGCTTCTGGATGTCATCCTGCAAAACAAAGTTAGCATACCCTATAACATGCAAAAAAAATCTAATGAGAATTTTGATTTCATGTCTCCAATAAACCTGCAAAACAGAACCCGATTAGCATAAAATCATGATTTCAGATTTTTTAGTTTTAGTTGGTTATTTAATTGGTTGAATAATTTTTAAACGACCCAGTCAAGATTTCTATAGGTCCGTCGTCCCTGGGCCATAAAAAATATTCAGATTTACTTAGTCTAAAAGGTGTTTAAACCAGGACAAAAAGATTCTTGTCAGCAACCACAGATTGAGTCATCCAAGAAATCTTCATAAATCTAAACACAGATGTTCAAGTTGTGTTCAGTGATCTTTTTTCATTAGGATTCAATATAAGTTTTAATGTCTTATTTGGTTTTTAAGTATTTTAGGTTGTTTACAATTTGTTAGCCGATTATTTTTTTGTCATTTTTGTAATTTTTGTTTGGGATGACCCGATCAGGATCCCATGGTTCTGTCGTTTTGGGTCATTATGTTTGCAGTTTGATTAACCACAAGCAGTTAGAAGGTATTTTTTTAGCAACCATGGAATACTTCCTCCAAAATATCTTCTCAAACCTAGTTGTTGCATTTTTAGGTTCAATTTTAAGTTTTAATATCTTTTAAAATGAATTTTATGTTGGTGAGTTAAATTTTGTAGTGTCATTTGCTTAGGTCCAATGTCGATTCAACCTAAAGAAGTTTAATTGTGACCTAAGATTTAGGTTTAATGTTGTTGAAGATTTGAAGGTTAATGTCATTAAATTTGGATAGATCTTAAGTTATGAAGATAATTCAAGTTCAATGTAGGAAGAACCTATAGTTTTAAGATGGTTTAAGTTCATTGTAGGTAGGACTTGAGGTGTTTTAGGTTCAATGTAGGTAGAACCCAAAAAATTAAAATGGTTTTTAAGTCCAATGTAGGTAGGACTTAGATCATTTTTGGTTTAATGTGAGTAGAACCTAATGGTTTAAGTTCAATGTTGGTAGGACTTAAGGTGTTTTAGGTTCAATGTAGGTAGAACCTAAAAGTTAAAGTGGTTCAAGTCCAATGTAGGTAGGACTCAAAATAATTTAGGTTTAATATAGTAGAACCTAAGATTAAAAGTGGTTTAAGTCCAACGTACTTAGGACTTAACATGTTTTACGCTCAATGTAGGTAGAACCTAAGGATTTAGAATGGTTACGGTCCAATGTAGGTAGAACATAAATTGTTATAGATTCAATGTAAGTAAAACCTAAGAATTAAAATGGTTCTAAGTCCAATGTAGGTAGACTTAAGGTGAATTAGATTCAATGTAGGTAGTACCTAAAAGTTAAAGCGGTTCAAGTCTAATGTAGGTAGGACTCAAAATGATTTACTCAGACTAATCTAGCATCAAAGTTTCTTTATAATAGGGCTTAGTTTCTCTAAAGTAAGGTTTCAACCTATGTCCATTTACTTTAATTATATGCTTAGTTTTTGAATCTTTAGTATCCAGAACCCCATAAGGATAAACTTTTATCACAATAAATGACAGCATCCACCTGGACTTAAGTTTTTCAGGAAATAATTTCAATCGAGTATTGTATAGTAAAATTTCTTGACCATGCTAAAAAATCTTTCTTAAAATCTTTATATCATGCCAATTTTTCATCTTTTCCTTATAAATTCTAGCATTTTCATCATATTCATTCATAATTTCTTTGAGCTCATTTAATTGCTATAATTATTTTTCTAAAACATCCTTTAAATTATAGTTAGATTCTTTTATCGCCCAATAAGCTTTATGATCTAACTCAACTGGTAAATAACAAGCATTTCCAAATATGAACTTATATGGAGACATTCCTATAAAAGTTTTATAGGAAGTCCTGTAAGCTCATAATGTAGAATCATGTTTATTAGACCAATTAGTTCTATTAGGATATACAGTTTTATCCAATTTTTTTTTAATTTCATGTTTTAATACTTCTGCTATTCCACTAGTTTGGGGGTGATAGGCTGTGGCTATCCTATATTTAATTCCATATTTTCTAGGTAATGTGTCAAATCTAAATTCTTAAAATGACTTCCCCCATCCGTGATGATCACTCTTAACAATCCAAATCTAGTAAATATATTTTTGTTTAAAAATTTTGCAACACTCAGAGCATTACAATGAGGTAATGTTATTGCTTTTACCCATTTAGACACATAGTTCACAGCTAATAAGATATAAATCTTTCCTGAAGATGGTACAAATAGCCCCATAAAATCTAAACCCCACATATAAAAAATTTCAACTTCTAAAGTATAATTTAGGGGCATTTCATTTATTTTAGATATATTGCCTACTCTCTGACATCGATCACAAGTTTTCATATAATTATTAACATCCTTAAACAATGTAGGCCAATAAAATCTAGAGTGTAAAATTTTAAATGCAGTCGTATCTATTCCAAAGTGTCCCCTAAATTCAGATTTATGCCCTTTTTGTATAATTTCTAAGGTTTCATTAATTGGTACACACTTTTGAATGACTGAATCTCTATATCTTTTATATAAATAAAGGTCATCCTAAAAGTAAAATCTTGCATCATACATAATTTTTTTTTTGTTGGTTTGTTAGTCTGTATGGTAGAATATTACTAACTAAGTAGTTAACTATATCTGCATACCATAGTATATTCCACTTAGCAATAACATAAATTTATTCATCAAGAAAGTTTTCATTTATGTAATCCTCATTATTCTACTCATTTTCATGTTCAAGTCCTGACAAATGATCAACAATTTGCTATCAACACCATTTTTATCCATTATCTGAAAATCAAATTCTAGTAAAAATAGGACCCATGTGATTAATCTTGGTTTCTCATCTTCTTTGACATAACATATTTAGCAGCGGAATGATCAGTATGCACAATGAATTTAGCTTCAAGTAAATATGGTCTAAATTTATCAAAAGCATATACTATTGCCAATAGCTCTTTTGCAAATATTATATAATTAATTTGAGCTTCATTATATTTTTTTTCAGGAATAATATATGACTTTAAAAATCTTATCATATTGTTGTCCTAAAAAAGCTCTGATAGCGTAATCACTTACATCACACATTAATTCGAACAATTTTTCCCAGTTAGGTGAAGTAATGATAGATGCAATTAATTTTTCCTTTAATAGGTTGAAGGCTTTTAGACAATCATCATTAAAATTAAAGTTAGTATCTTTTTCTAAAAGATTGCATAGAGGCTTAACAATTCTTGAAAATCTTTAATATACCTCCTATAAAATCTAACATGTCCTAGAAAACTTCTTACTGTTGTTACTGAAGTAGGAGGTTGTAATTTAGAAATAATTTGAGTTTTTGCTTCATCAACTTCCATGCCATATTTAGAAATTTTATGTCCTATTACAATTGCTCCTGATCATAAATTGACAATTTTCCTAATTAAGAACTAAATTTGTTTCTTCACAGCATTTTAAAACCTTTGCTAAATGATTTAAAAATGAATCAAAAGAGGTTCCAAAAATTGAGAAATCATCCATAAAAACTTCAATTCCTTTCTCAAATAATTCACATAAAATAGACATCACACACCTTTGGAAAGTTACAGGTGCATTACATAAACCAAAAGACATTCTTCTAACAGAAAAAGTCTCATAAGGACATGTAAATGTAGTCTTTTATTGATCCTCTAGAGCACTATGTATTTGGTGGTAACCAGAGTATCCATCAAAAAATAAAAAATATTGGTGTCTAGCTAGTCAATCCAACATTTGGTCCAAGAAAAGTAAAAGAAAGTCATCATTCCTAGTGGTAGTATTTAAATTTTTGTAGTCAGAACATATTCACAATCCAATGACTTTTCTTATTGGAATTAATTCATTTTGTTCATTCACAACTATAGTCACTTCTCGTTTCTAAGGAGTACAATGAATATGACTAACCCATGCACTATCATATATAGGATAAATAATTCCAACATATAACCACTTTAAAATTTCTTTCTTTACCTCTTCTTTCATTATTGGATTTAATCTTCTTTGAGAATCAGCTTTAGGTTTATAGTTATCATCCATCAAAATTTTGTGCATACATATTGAAGGACTGATTCCTTTAATATCAGCTAATGTCCAACCAAAAGCTTTTTTATAATTTCTTAATGTCTCCAATAATTTTTCTTCTTTATCTTTAGTTCACTCTGAGGATATTATCACAGGTAAAGTTGATGAACTTCCTAAGAATGTATAGTTTAAATGTGTTGGAAATACTTTCATCTCAAGTTCAGGAGGGTTTTCAATTGAAGGGAATAGAAATTTACTATTTTCAGAAGTATTCAAAATCTCAAAGTTTTCCTAAACATAATTAGTATCCTCAACATTTATCTCCAATGATTTTTCTTCAGAATCACTTTCAGTTTCACTGTCTAATCCTTCTTGATCTAATATCACTTCATCTTTTTTCCTCATAAATAACTTCACATTTGTCTTGGTAATGTTTAACAATGAAATAATCAATAATATCCATCCTATAACATTTTTCTTTAAAGGGGTACCTCATTGACTTTAGAACATTAAAGTTACTTCCTGGTTAATAACTCTCATGGCCAACTCTCCTTTCTGCCCATCAATCATTGCACGTTTGGTAGCAAGAAATGGTCTCCCAAAAATAATAGGAATTTCTTTATCTTCTTCTCTATCAAGGACAATGAAATCCATAAGGAAGATAAATTTATCAACCTTAACAAGTACATCTTCTATAACCCCTTTAGGATAAGTGATAGATTGATTAGCTAATTGATGGGTTATAGTAGCGGGTGAAATCTCTCATAAGTCTAAAGTTGGAAAAATGGGTAAAGGCATGAAATTTACGCCAGCTCCTAAATCACATAAGGTTTTTCCATACATTTTTTCTCCATTCACATAGGGAATAATGAAACTACCAAGGTATTTAAGCTTTTGAGGAAGCTTCTTTTGAATTATTGCACTACATTTTTCACTAGGTGCAATGATCTCATAAGCTTCTAATTTCCTATTTTTGTATAATATATAATTCGTAAATTTAGCATAACTCGACATTTGTTCCAAAGCTTCTGCAAACAAAATATTTATTGTAAGCTTCTTAAATATCTCAAAAAATCTTGAAAATTGTTGATCCAACTTCTGTTGTCTGAGTCTTTAAGGAGAAGGAGGAGGTAGTCTTTCTAAATCATTTTTAGTTGGAGGGACAAATTGTTCTTGGTCTTTATAAATATTTTCTTTAGGTTTTCCAGTATCTTCAATCTCTCTCTCAACTTCAATCTCTTTTTAAATTCCAACTTTTAATTCCTTTCTACTATTAAGTTGAACAGCTTTAATTCATTCTTGTTATGTTCCTTTGTCTTTCAGATTTATTTCAACATCACTAGAAAGTGTTCCCTGAGGTCTATTGGTAAGTGCATTAGCAATTTGTCCCAGCTGATTCTCAACATTTCTCATTGTAGCACTTTGACTTTGCATTTGATTACCCATTTATAAAGCTAGATCTTCTATAAACAACTTGTTTTCCTTAAATTGTTGGTTATTAATGCCAGGAGGCTACGAAGGACGATAGTTAAAATTACCCTGATTAATTCAATTTCCGTTTTGTTTTGCTTGATTATTCCCCCATTGCTGATTTCCACCACTAGAATTGTTCCAATTAAAGTTATGGTGGTTTTTCCAACCTGGGTTGTAAAAGTTAGAATATGGGTTATTGGGCTTATTAGCAACTGCATTTAAAGCTTCTAATGATTGAGAATCATTCATTTGTCCTAATAAATTGTATTCACTTGCTTGAGGTATTTAGGAAAATTCATAACATAATTATCCAACTTCTTCGATATCACAACAACTTGAGATACTAAGATAGTAAAAGCATCATTATCATGAATACTATCTACTCATTTAGGATTTAACCTTTCTGAGGGCCATTGAAAATTATTAGTGGTCATTTCTTCAATTAAGACATGAGTTTCATCAAATAATTTTGAAATTAAAGATCCTCTAGTAGCAACATTTATTATAGATCTAACTGATCCTATTAACCCATTATAAAATGTTTGAATATTTAACCAGCTAAGGAGTTCCTTAAATCATTCCTAAGCCTCATAAATTGACTCTCCTTCACACTGAATAAAAGAAGTAATATCATTTCTAAGCTTAGCAATTTTTGAAGGAGGAAAGTATTTAGCCAGGAATTTTTGTGACATATCTCCTCAAGTTCTAATAGATCTAGGTGCTAATGAGTTTAGCCACATCCTAGCTTTATCTCTTAAGGAAAAAAAAGTTTAAGTGTAATCACGTCATTTGATCCGCCATCATATTTGAATGTAACACAAAGTTCTAGAAAACTTACTAGATTTAAATTTTAATCCTCAGTTGGTGTTCCCCCAAACAATTATTTTACACCATTTGTATTATTGTAGGTTAAGTTCAAATGAGTTAGCCACTACAACAGGTATTTGAATACTTCAATGAATTTCATCTACTGTAGGGTTTGCATAATCCATTAAGGTCTTTGTAAATTTTCTTGCTCATTTTTAGTACTTAAAGTTTCAAAGAAGAGGACTATGCTAGAATATTTGCAAAGCAATCCATCATCATAGCTGGAACAGAAATGAAAATTTTAAAATGGTCACCTGATTATGATCCATCACAAGAACCTCCCACATTGCCTATATGGTTTAAGCTACCTAAACTGTCTTTGCATCTATTTAAACTGAATGCATTGTTCAATATTGGGTGCACTTTGGGTACACCCTTGAAGGTTGATACTGCTACTTTTAATAAGGCTAGACCATCCAGTGCAAGAATCTTAGTGGAAAGGGATGTAACCCTTCCTGATGTCAAGAGAATTTGGATTGGGGACACTCTGAGGGGGTTTTGGCAAGAAGTCATCATGGAGAAAAGACCACATTATTGCCAACATTGCAAAATGTTTGAACATAATAGGGAGAGATGTTATAGGTTGAAACCCCTCATTAGAAGGACTTACCAACAACCTCAGCAGGAGTTGGAGGATGCCAATATCATTATCCAAGAAGTTGGAAATATAGAAGTGCAAAAGAAGACCTTGATTGCTGAAGGGACTGATGAGTCTCTCACCCAAAAGGACTCACCTTGTGTGGCAGAGACAGTTAGAGTTGGCAGCAAAGTTGCTGGCCAAATATCTACAAAGGCTAAGAAACTGGAGATCCAACCAGAGGCTGAGTCAGTGGGGGAGGATTTACTTACCTCCCAATCTCTTAGAAATGTGAAGAACCTAGTGGTGGATTCAGTGGTGGAACCCCCCAGTCAGAAACTAGTAGAAGATATGAATAAAGAGCTGGAGTCAGATTGGCAAATTCAGAAAGCTAAGAAAAAAAAAGAATTATAAATCAGAAGGACAAGATCTTGGAAAAGGCAAGGAGCTTCAGAGTTTGGAGGTCCATATCAATCAGACAAAAATGGGTTCTAACAAAACTAGAGGAAGGACTAGGTCCAGGTCCCAACCTTACTCTTCTCCCCCCTCCCCATGAAAAATCTATTGTGCTGGAGCATTAGGGGGATTGCCCACCCCTTATCATTAAAAAATATCTGAATAAAAAACATAAACTTTGGTGTATTGCCATTTTGGAACCCATGGTTCATCTCAACACTTTAAAAATTGCAAAAGTCTTCCCTGGCTTCAATCTGTTCACTAATATTAGCAACAAAATTTGGGTTTTTTGTAGGAAAGAAATGAAGTGCTCTATCCTACTTAACCATACCCAAATCTTACATATGAATCTCAGTTTATGGATATGGAAGTTTTTTCTTCTTTTGTATATGCTGGCAGTTCTAAAGCAACTAGAATTGATCTGTGGGAATCCTTGCAGCTCATCCAAGGTTCAATTGATAAGGCCTGGCTGGTGAAAGGAGACTTCAATTGTATTTCCTCTCCTACTGAAAGGAATGGAGGCAGACCTCCCAACCCCATCAACATATCATTCTTTAATGATAATATCTAAAAAGCTGGGTTATTTGACCTGGGGTTTAGTGGTCCTACCTTTACTTGGAGAAGGAAGGATTTGTGGGAAAGGTTGGATAGAGTTCTTGCTAATGACAATTGGATCCAAAAGTTCTTGCAGACATTTGTTACCCATCTAAGCCTAGCTGGTTCAGACCACAGGCCTTTGCTGATCACTATAGGAAATAAGATGACTAACCAGAAAAGCTCCTTCAGATATTTGAATGTGTGGTCTCAGCACTTAAATTTCTTGAATATTATTAAAGAACACTGGAAGAAGGACCTTCACCCTGACCCCTTCATCAACCTTTGGATTAATCAGAAGAAGGTAGCCAAAGCTCTTAAGCAGTGGAGCTGGAACACTTTTGGAGACCTCTTTTTGATTGTTGATAAGGCTGAAAAGGAGGTAACTGAGCTGAAGGAGGAGCATAGCAAAGGGAGGATTGATGAGGCTGTTCTTCTTGAGGCAAATGAGAGACTCTTAAATGCTATTCAGTGGCAGGACCATTTCCTTCAACAAAAAGCAGCAAAAACCAAGTTTGATGAAGGAGATAAGAACACTAAATTCTACCATGCTTGCATTAAATACCAAAGGAAATGTAATACTATCCACTCTATCAAGGACAAGAATGGTACTTGGCTCAGGAAGGAAGAGGAAATTGTTGAAAGTGTTGTGCGGTATTGCCACAGCTTAATGAATGGGACCATCAGTGATAGAGTGCAAATTGACAACAATTTGTTTACTGGCAACAAGAAGTTCACTGCTAATCTGCATTTAAATGATATTCCTGATGAGGAGGAGATTAAATCTGCTTTGAATTATATTGGTAGTTCTAATTTTGCTCGACTGATGAGTTTACTTCATATTTCTATAAGAAGGCATGGGAAGTTATCAAGGAAGAGGTGATCAAAGCTATCCAACATTTTTTCAAAGAAAACTCACTCCCTAACTACTTCAGTGCTTCTACTATTGTTTTTATCCCAAAGACCTCTATCAAGGATAGCTGGAAGCACTACAGAACTCTGAGTTTAAACAATGTCATAAGTAAGATCATAAGTAAAATCATTGTCCACAGGCTTCAGCCTATTTTACCTCAACTTGTCAGCATTAACCAAGCTGCCTTTGTGAAAGGCAGAAGTATTGGGGATAACATCCTCCTGGCCCAAGAACTTCTACAGAATTTGGAGAAACCTTGCAGAGGGGGAAATGCCATTTTTAAGCTTGATCTAATGAAGGCTTATGACATGGTAAACTGAGATTTCATCATTGAATGTTTGGAGGCTAGGGGTTTTTCCAGGGAGTGCTGCAAGATGATTAAAAGATGGCTTGAGGATAACATAAACTCAATTTTTATAAATGGTAAAGCCAATGGTTTCTTTAAAGCCACCAAAGGGCTTAAACAAGGGGACCCTTTGTGCCCCACCATTTTTATACTGGTGTTGGACTACTTCTCTAGACTGATGGACTGCAAGGAGAATAGGAAAAGCTTCAACTCTTATCACAATAGAGCTAAGATGGACATCAACCATCTGATTTATGCTGATGACATCCTACTATTCACTAGGGCTTCTAAGTCTGCTACCAAGTTCACTATGGAGTGTCTTCAAAATCTCCAACAGGTATCAGGGCTAAAGGTTGACAAGGACAAATATGACATTCTGATCAGCAAAAAAGCCTCTCTACCAATCAAGCAATGGATGCATTCTTACACTGGTTTCTCTAGCTTGAGCCTCCCATTCAAATATTTGGGGATTCATCTTACCAGAGGAAGAACAAAATTGATCCAATTGGATGAGGTTATTGATAAGATAACCTCTACTCTTCAGGGGTGGTCTAACTCTTTTTTGTCCAATGGTGGTAGGATCATCCTACTGAAGAGCATTCTTACCTCTATCCCTTTGTATGCTCTCCAAGTGGCTACAATGAAAAGAAGTACCTTTTTGATGCTGGAAAGAACCTTCAACAAATTTATGTGGGCCGGGAATAAGAAACAAGTGGTTTGGGCTAGTTGGCAAAAAGTGGCTAAACCATGGGAGGCTGGTGGTTTAGGATTTAAAGGCTTGCACCAGATGCATCACATTAGCCTGTGTAAGCTGTGGATTAAATTCAAACAAAATGAAAGCTTATGGGACAATTTCATGCAGGCCAAATATTGTAAGTTTGTCCACTTTGGGGAGGTCACTAGGAAGGTGGGAGACTCCAGAATTTGGGTTCAGATGCTTAAGGCAAGGGAAGACATTGATAAGCTGCTAAGATGGGAGTTGGTACAAGGGAATTTTAATTTCTGGAAAGACAACTGGTGTTCTAATGATGGTTTGGAGCCATTGCAAAATGAAAAGGAGGGGGACTTATTGGTCAAGGACTGTTGGGTTGGCAATGTATGGTCTGAGGACTTCTTGAGGGTTTACTGAAGGAGTAGTCTATCAGCTACATCTCTACTATCCAATTTGATAGAAAAAACAAGGGTCAACTTATTTTGATGAACAGGACCAGAGCTAGTATCTCAAAAGATATCCAGAACTATTTGTACAGCTGGGACACCTGCCAGTGGAATGTTCCTCTTGCCAAAAACACCTTACCCCTTCCATGCTGTTCTTCTCTTGGAGAGTTCTTACTAACCTTTTCCCCACGGATGATATTTTGAAACTTAAAGGCCTGAAAGGTCCTTCTAGATGCCATCTATGCAAGCTTGATCAGGACACAAGGGATCACTTATTCTTCAGGTGCAACTTTGCTAAGGAGGTTTGGAATAGATTGAATTCCCAAATGAACATCAACCTGATTAATATTGGTTGGGATAACATTACAAACTGCACTAAAGACTGAAAAGAGATAAATCTCATGCCAATTCCCTTCATTGTTGCTTGGTTCATTTGGATGGCTAGAAACATGGCCAAGCATGAGGATAGGGAGGCCAGTGCTACATGGGTGATGTCTAACTGCTGGGCTTACCTAAATAAGCTGATAAACTGGAGGAAGTTTCCCATGATCCTGCAGACCACAACTTACATGGGTGCTAATCACATTAAGATTATCAAGGTGAGATGGGAGAGACCTCCTTATCCTATCATTAAAATTAACACTGATGGAAGCTACACAAACAAGAGAGCAGGCATTGGGGAAATTTTCAGAGATCACAAAGGGAATACTTTGTTGTTCTACAAAGCCCCTTATATAGCTGATGATGCTTTGGAAACTGAAGCAGTTGCTCTATATTGGGCTTTAAATTTTGCCAAGAAGAATAAGTGGCAGTGGATTATTGCTGAAGTGGACTCCTCCATGCTGGTGGAGTTACTCAATTCTAAGATGTCTTCCTCTTGGCATATAAATCAATGGATCCACAGAATTAAAAAGCTCGGCACTGAAGTAAGATTCATTTTTCATTTGTGTATAGGGAAGCTAATAAACCTGCAAATCTCCTAGCTATGGAAGGTGCTAATGCTGATCATCCTGAGGTGTCCACAATCCTCTCCCCCTTCTTACACTTACTAACTCAAGGGGACAAGTATCAAATTCCGTGACTCATAGTGAAAAAAAGATTGTTGGGACTGTGGTTGAGGCCATGAACAGACATGTTCTGATACTGAGATGGTGTCTCTTCTTGTTATTGGGAGTTCAGATGTTTAGTTTTGCTTGGGGGCTATTTTGTATATATATATATATATACAATGTTTTTGTTTTCTCCCTTCTGCTTGAGTTGAGTCTGTTGTGGATGGGTCACCCTTATGAGTGAGTTATGTGTTTTTGGTTTTAGATAGGGGACCCCTTCCAAATCTTGTATTTGCTT
>NEWO01000568.1:147265-160487 GCA_003013225.1 Phalaenopsis aphrodite
AATTCGATCAATTGAGTTTAGACATTGAGCCTAGGTCACTACTAAGCCTTTGACAATCATGATATGTGAAATGATGATTACCAAGATTTTGATTTGAATGACATGTATTCTTATCAAATGGTCAAACCATCATCAACTTTGGGCTTAAGAAAAGTGAATTTTCATTTTTTCGGCTGAAGCCCTTCACTTAAAGATCGTCTGATCTTAGTTGACTTCCAAGTCACGAAGATTATGAGATTTGTAATCTTGTTGACATTGTGCAAAGGAGATGAGTGAGTTTCTGCCTATTAATCCCATTCTATTTCAATCATCCAAATATGTTTAGTAAGATCAAAATTACCCATTTTTTTCTTTGGTTAATCCTAAATTTTAAATAAGACACCAGAGTCTAAAATTACCACTTCGCCCTTAGGGCACTTCACCTCATAATTCATTAAACAAAACTCAAATGACTTTGACGGTTTAAAGTATCATATCCATGAGGTAATTATAATGTTGGAGGAGAACAGGTGTACCTCTCAAAATTTTAATTTAATTTAGATAATTATTTAAATTTAGAAGATAGGATTTTCAAAGGTTGATTTATTTAACTTTCCGAAATAAAGTTTGTATTTATAGAAAAAATATTAGAGGTCTCCTAAGGTAAGAGAAACACTTAGGCAAAATTTCATGATTTTTTGAATTAAAACTTTTATTATTATTATTTAATTTTTAATAAATTTTAATGATTAAATTAAATAGAAAATAATGTTTTAATTACAAAAAATCTTTTTTATATTTTTAATAGACTTCTCTGAATTCAAAAAAAAACTCAGAGAACCAAGTTTTGTATTTTGGTGATTTTTAATTTATTTATTATAATTATCTTAATGGGAAAATATGAAAAATTCATTTTTAAGCTTCTAAAATTTATATTTTAACTTAGAAAAATTAGAAAAAATATCCTAATGAATTCTAAGTGATCAGGGGACATTTTCACTCATTTTGAACCTTTTTTTGTATTTTTAAAAATTTTGATTACTTTAACTATTTTTTAGTCAAAATATAATTTAAAAATGAAATATTTTCACAAAAATGGATTTTATTTTTATTAAATGCCTCTGGTCACAAGGAAATCAGAGAACCAATTTTCATAGTTTTTCTAAGCTTATTTAATTTAATATAATTATTTTTATACAAAAATACAAGTTTTCCTTAAATATCCATTTTAGTGCTAAGACTAAGTCAAATAATTTTGATATTTTTACAGCGAGTACATATGATTTTTATGGACAGTGGGGAATTGATTTTGCCAATTTTTGATAAGTGTATAATTTAAATAAATTAATATAAAGTATATGCATTTAATTAAGAATAAGAATGTGCAAGACAATTCAAAACAACACAAAATTTTTCCTAAACTCCCCTGACAGTAGGAAACCTACTAAAATTATTCCCATAATTTTCCAAGTGATTTTTTTATTTATATAATTAAAATAAGCCAAAATAGGCACTTCAACTTAAAAATTAGGGTTAGAGACATAGAGATGTCCTCTGACTTTGGAAAATCAGAGAATATCTCCTCTATGATGAGGAACAAACCCTGAATATTTCAAGCCATGGTGAAATATTTTAAGCCATGGAGAATTAAAATACCACAGAGGGTATTTAATTAATTAAAAATAATATATTTGAAAAATAATTTTTATTTTTAGTCCACATTATTCTCCTTTCTTCAATGAAAAAGAGAGTATTTTTATTTTATTTTTATGATTTTTTTAGAGAAAGATATGGATTTTTGAAGTTTAAGTATTTAAAATAATTCAAAATTCCCTATTTTCTACTTATCCAGCGCAGCGCCACCTCAAACTCGTCCACTCCAAAGACTCCACGAGTCGCTCCGCTACTTGACCCCGCCAGCCACGTAGCCTCCACGCGAACCACACTTTATGCACCAAGGTTTTGTCCAGCTTGATCTCCTCCGTCTATTGGATACACACGCGATTCGACAGCTCTCTGTTATCGCCCCCAAGTGACCTAACCCGTCAACCATTCACACTAAAACCTTAAGATCTCTGCCTAGATTCAACCAAATCACATTGGGTTTGTTCCTAAACCTTGATCTACTCAAGACAAACGTATCCATAAGGCTTATACGATTTGAAATACAGTAAATACGTATGGAGAATCGAAATAAGCTTGGGCTAGTGTTAGAGCTCAATACCTTTGTCTGAGAGGGGATGCCTCAATCAGATGGTTGTGGTAGCTTTGATTGGACCCAACAAACCTGTGGATGAAGACTCAAGCCTTGGTGAATTGTCTAGGTATGATTTTGATCAAGCTCAATTTTAGGTGTTGATCTAGAGCTACCCTAGAGGTTGTTTCAGAGGGGGGTTTAATGGGGAATCAACTCATGTTGCTCTATGAATGGTGTGTGCACAATTAAGTTGAGTTTGGTGGATTGTGGAGAGATGTACTGGTTTAGGCTGAAATTTTGAGCTCAAAATTGGGCTTCCTTAGTGGGGATCAGTGGGAGAAAAATGGTGGCAATGAGCTTAGGAGTTCTTGGAGAGTGTCTGAGAGCAATTAGATAAAGTTTCCTCAAGGATTTTAGCACACACTCCTCTTTGGACAGGGAAGGGCTGATTAAATAGAAGATCTTAAAGGGAAGCTCGGGGTCAATTAAGGGGTGTAAAATGGTGCTGAAAAATGGTAAGTGGTGAGCTTTAGGAAGACTAAGTCAATTTTGTTGCATGAGCTAGCCTCTATTAGGATGAGCTAGCCTCTGGGGTTGAAATTGGGTTTTAATTTGAGCTTGGGGGTATCAATTTTGGTTTTTTCTAGCCACTAGGCTAGCCAACAAGGCCAGGGGTGGTGGTCAGAAAGTCAGGTGAGCCAAGGGGAGGCTTAATTATAATTTACTCCCAATGGTAAATGGTGATGGAAGAGATTTTTGGTTAAGGCCCAAAAATGGGATAAGATCCCTTAATTTAGGGACCCATTAGTCCATAGCTTACTTGGGTAGTTTGAGAGGGCTTAGCCTAGTCAATAAGGTGTGCTTAGTGGCTGTTGAGACCTTAATTTGGTGACTTTATGATGGCTAAGTCAATTTTGTTGCATGGGTCCAATTTGGGTCAAAAAGGCTAAAAGTTGGGTTTGGGTTAGGCTAGTCATGAATTTGAGCTCAATTGATTGATCAAAATTATCTAGATGAATGTAATGAAGATTTTTGGTGAAGGATTAAAGTAATTTTAAGGTCAATTGAAAGCTCAATTTGAAGGATTTTGGGATTTTGGTCAATTTGGACATGTTACACTAGACTTGGGTCTAGGTTGGGCTAAGGTTGGGCTAAGTCCAAATTGATGGTTGGAAATGGTCCATAGGAATGTCATGAAGAGTTTTCAACTTTAATTGGGTGTCAATTTTGTGGTTAGGGCATTCAATATGGTGGAATTTGTAGACATAGCCAATTTGGGGGATTTTAGACTTGGGTTAAAATTAAGTGAAATTGAGGCTTCACCAAGGCCAATTAAAAGTTCAATTTGGTGTGTAGGAGTGTTATGAAGAGTTCAGGATTCAAAATGGGGCAAATTGAGTATGATATGAGGTTAAATTAGGTAAGATTAAGTCATATGGTCAAAATTGAGGGTTTTGACTTGGATCAAAATTGAGCTCAAAGCATTGGCAAATTAAGCTTGGATTTGGTTTTTATTAGTCATTTGAAAGATGAATTTGAGTTTCGAATTGAAATTAAGGGAAACTGGGTCTAAATTGATGCACATTTGGGATGAATTTGGGGAAATTGGGCTTTTGGGGATGTTAGTCAAAATGGTCAAATTGGCCAAATTGAGTCCAATTGGAGGGTCCAAATTAGTTTTGGAGAAATTTAGAGCAATTTTGGAGGTTTTGAAAAATTTTGGGGTGCCAAGGATATTTTTGTAATTTTGGCAAACTTGAGGGTATTTTGGTTATTTTGGAATTTTTTGGTGGATTTGGGCAATTTGGGTATCTTAAAATGGTTTGAAATGATTTTTGGAAAAATTTGGGTATTTTGGGTGAAATTGGGATTTTTTGCCAAATTTGAGATTTGGGGGTGTTTATGTAATTTGAGTAGGTTTAGGGGTAAAAGGTCAAATTGGAAACTTTAGTAGAATTGGGGTGCCAATCACCCTACATGAGCTATGGACCAATGAAATTCTCATTTGGGTCCTCTATGTACTGGTCTTAGCTAAACCCTAGCCTAGGACTAATGGGTCTAAGGGACCAACTACATGAGTTTCCCAAAAGATCAAGGGATCAACGTCAACGAGTTTGGGTCTCAGGGTTGTGAGTGGATGTAGGTGATAGTGACTGAAATGAGTGAACTCCAGACCAACACCTAGGGTCAACCTTAAGGTCAAACAGACCTATGGGGACTCTCCTTGAGATCCTCCATACTGACCCCACCTACTAAGTGTTAGAGTTTATGACCAATATGTGGAAGGACTTCAAGTTGAGGAAGGAAGAGTTTAGAATTTCTAATGGTTAGAGATCCTTTTCTAGTTTTCTAATAATAGTTAACAGGAAAGTCCTATGGCTAGACCTTAGGCAACTAAAGAGGGAAAACTAAACCTCAACCAAAAGTGAGGTTAACAAAGACATTATAAATGTTCAGAAAGTAACTTCAACTCAAGTTCGTGAGATTTTTCAAGCGATGGACAAAAAGATTTATCTTTTTCTGTCATGTCCAAAACTTCAAAACTTTCTCAAACATAATTCAAATTTTTTTTATAAAAATCTTCAAATTGATTTAATTCTGCTTCTTACTCGTGTTCCATCTCTTTTATTTCATATTTCTTTTCAAAAGTTTTTTTGAAATAACATTCACTCAGATATCTTATCACATTCTGTAACATTCATCATCTTTACTTTTTGCAAGATACTTCATTGATTTGGAAATATTAATTATAATTTTTTGATCATGGACACACATAGTTAATTCCTCTTTCAGTACATCTATCGTTGTTCTTCATGTAGCTAGGAATGTCTCCCTAAAATGACAGACATCTCTTTATCTTCCTCCATATCTAGCATAATGAAATAAACAGGAAAGATAAATTGATCCACTTTCACTAAAACATCTTCTACAACTCCTTTGAGAATAATTACACAGTTACAATAGTAGGGGATATTTCTCATAATCCCAATCTCTTAAATATTGATAATGACATAAGGTTAATTCTTGCACCAAAGTCACATAAAGCTTTCCAATAAAATATGTCTCCTACTGCATATGGAATTGTGAAGCTACAAGGATTTGTAAGCTTTTTAGGAAGCTTTTTCTCAATTATAGTACTGCACTCCTCACTAAGTGCAACGGTCTCGTTATCTTCGAACTTCATTTTCTTGTTAAGAATATCTTTCATAAACTTCACATAGCTTTGCATTTATTCTAAGGTTTCAGCAAATGGAATATTAATTGCAAGCTTCTTAAAAATTTTCATAAATTTTGAAAATTTTTTATCCAACTTTTGTTAACAAAGTCTTTGAGGAAATAGAGGTGGTTTTTCCAAGTTAATTTTAAGTGGAGAAAGAAGTCTCTCTAAACCTTTCAAAGCGCCCTCTTTAGGCTCCTCAATTTTTTGTCTCTCAACTTCAATCTCTTTTCGAACTCAACCTTCCAATTATCTTCCACTTCTAAGTTGAATGGATTTTACTTGCTCTTTATTTTGGTCTTTTGGATTTACTTTTGTATTACTAGGAAGTGTTCCTTGGGATCTATTACTTAATGAATTTACTATTTGTCTCAATTGATTCTCTATATTTCTAATTGTAGCTCCTTGACTTTGTAACTGATTTCCCATTTATAACACCACTTCTTTTATAGACAACTTTTCTCCTTGAATTATGGATTATTGCTAAAACTTGGAGGATAAGTAGGCCTATAATGACTATTCTGTTGGTTGTTCCAGTTTTCCAATGGGTTTATTTGGTTGTTCCCCCAATGCCAATTATTACAACTCGAAGTATTATTCTAGTTAAAGTTAGGATGGTTCTTCCAACATGGGTTATAATAATTTGAATATGGGTTATTCTGCTTGTTGTTTATGATATTCAAATTTTCTAATGATGCTTGAGAATCTACCATTTGGCCTAATGAATTTTGTTCAATCATTGCAATTGATTGAGAAAAAATCATTTCAAATTGGTCTAACTTTCTTGAATATGTAGCAACCTGATTTGCTAACATTGGAAAAGCATCTGATTCATGAATATTGACTACTTTCTTGGGATTTACCCTCTTAGAAGGCCATTAAAAATTATTAGTAGTCATTTCTTCAGTTAAAACAAAATTGTCATGAAATGATTTTGACATCAATGAATCACAAGCAGCACCATCGATAATAGATCTAAGAGATCCAGCAAATCCATTCTAAAAAGTTTGAATTATTAACCAATCTAGTATAGTATGGCACCATTATATTTAAATGTAGCACACAATTCTAGAAAATTGGCAAGATGTAAATTTGGATCTTCAGTTGGATAATAGCAAGTTTCAGTTCAAATGAATTAGCCACTACATCAGGTTTTTGAATATTACAATGAAGTTCATCCACCGTAGGGTTTGCACAATCTCTTAAAGGTCTAAATTCTGGATTAATTTCAGCATTTTGATTATTTTGGTTTGTCATTTCTTGAATTTTTTGGCTTCTTCAGTAATTTTAATTTTTTTAATTTTACTAATGGTTCTTTATAATTCATAATCGTAGGGCACTAGTCCTCTAGAACCTGAATTGCACATACATTACTACGAAACACATCAAATAAAATCACGCAAACAAGAATTTTATACAAAAACGACACTACAATATTCCTATATTAAATCTAAAAGTTTAAATAAGAGTTTCTAAAAATAGAAAATTTCTTTCTAAAAATTTCTTCAAAAATTATATATTTTGATTCCCCGACAACGGCGCCAAAAAATTAATCCTGATTTTGTATGTAAATACGATGTATGCTGTTATATTCTTAATTTTTCCTGATATATAATTCTTACTTTACAACAACGCCAAAAACTTGATCACCAGCATCCACTATGCAAAATCTTGACTTTGAAGCAAATAAGAACTCAATTATTATATTAAATTATGAGATAATACGCAAGTATACGTATCATTATCAAGTAATATAGCACTTTTTTATTTAAGCCTCAAATATCAAAAACACAGGGAAAAAAGTATAATATGCAATTAAACTCAAAAGAAATTATATATCAAATTCTACTTTGCAAAATATACTTACTCGAACTATAGATGTTATAATATGAATGAAAATTTGATTCATTTTGTAATTTTTGATAAGTGAAAGTAAATTAAACAACTAACTAAACTTAAGTAGATATTTGTAAAATGAAGGCAATATAAATAAAATATCTTTTTTCTTATCATGAATCAGTAACAAGTTTAAGAATTTTTTTGTAGAAGTATTCAAATTGTGTTGTGCCAAATAGTATTCTATACTCTTACTAGAGATGTTATAAAGAACATTGGCTAATTTAAAATTTGAATAGTTTTGCAGACGGGTTAGGTAGGGAAGATACTAGCTCTCACTATAGAGTTCCCTCTTCTACCTCTACCTAGATGCTAACATCTTGTATCAAAACCTAAAATAATAAAACAAATTAGGTGCTTTAGTCTGTCACTCTAAAGTCCTCTAATTACAACCTTCAAAGTTTATTTTTCTATTTATTTGCACTCAATCATATGAATTACATTCTCATTCATACAATTTCATGTGATTCTTACCATTTTTTGACTAAACAATACCATCTCGGATTTTACATGTTCTCACAACAAATATTAACATCTTAATTGGTCAAACTAAGAACTAAATGAAGTACAAGGTTTAAAATCATCACAACTTATTCCAACATTAAAGATTAATACTTCACACAACTTCCATCCAATACTTAATCACTTATCGTTTTAAGGAAAAAGACAAAGAAAACTACTCATAATTTATGAAAAAACACAACCAAACTTAAGTTTGAAAGTAGAAATCATGCGAACAAATAAAAATTCTAAAAATAAAAACCAAATGTAGTCAAAAAGATAAAAAATTATCTCAAATCCTCTCGACCAAACTCTTAAAGCTCCTTTGAATCTCTTCCTTCACTTACAATACAAACTACAACTCAAAATAAAAAGAAAGGGGGGCAGGACAGCGTGTGTGGGAAAAATTGTAAGAGAGTGTGGAAGGGGCTAGCAAGAGAGAGTCTCTAAGAAGGGGGCTCTTCAATCCAATTCAAGTCTTCTTTTATAATTTTTCAAAAGGTGTCTTGGTTTCTCTTCAAAATGTTTCCACATTTAATGAATCCTCCAAGAGTTGCCTTCTTTCAAAAGCAATTGAATGTATTTTTGTGTCCATCAACTGTTTCTCACATTTTCACCAAGGGAAAATGTAAACACTTCTTCAAAAATTCATCCAAATTCATTGAATCATCAAGTAACTACTTCTGGCGCTTAGGCACGGGGCACTTCACGCGCTCGGTTTTATTGGCGCGTAAACTCTAGTTTTGAGTGCTTAGGCACCACAGTTCTTTTGCAAACCTTCTTCATTTTTGCTCCAAATTTAATCCTTTTTCACTCATTTCACCATTTTCATTCATTTGATTGTACCTGAAACAAAACACACAAATACCTTCAATTAAAGCACAATATCTCAAAAATAGGTATAAAAATATTCAATCAGGGAACTTATCTATAGCAATCATAAGGTTGTTACCTTCTTCCCCAAGTAAACCCTAGCTCAGCATGACTTCCCCAAGCCTATAAATAGGCTAACCCGAGAGCTCTAAAGGAGAGGAGACAAACCTACAGTCTCCAATTCCAAAATCTCTCAACAGTAAATTTATCCTCCACACCCCATTTCATCAAGCTCATACCAAGACCTAATATCAGCTCCAATTGGATCGAGGAGAGGCTTTCTAAGCTCAAGAGAAAGCTGAGGATTTTTTAGAGAGAGTTAGAGAGAGAAAGAGAGTGATAGAGTCAGCTCATCACCGTTTTATCCCTTTTTTATTTTTGATTTATACACCATAGATCCTATGTGTTTGCACAGGGTTTGAATCAAAAAAGCTACATTATAGGATGTACTATACAAAACCTGAGTAGACTTGTCATTGACAAAATCCTTGTTGTGGGAGGCAGGCGGCTAATAAATAGTTACATATATAATTTTGGACTTGAGTTCTCTTCTTCCTCAAAGAACTGTTCATCCAGTTTTGTGATACAGTTAGGTAGCTATTTATGAGCTTGGTAGGAGGACAAAATTAGTGCAGGCGAGCTTGGAGGAACTTGAAAGATATGAGCGAGCTCGACTAGAGGAGGTCGCCTGAAGATTTAAGGTTAAACAATCTGATCTAAAGAACTCCTGTGAATGCTGACAAACTTTAGAGATACTCGCAGGTCCTTTCTGGGCTCTAGGACATTTCTAATCGAGATTTCATTCTATGAGGCCAAGGTATGGCTCCTTACCCTAATTTTGGCCAGTTTTCAGACATTGTGAAGAGAA
Source organism: Phalaenopsis aphrodite (assembly GCA_003013225.1). Classification (NCBI taxonomy): domain Eukaryota; kingdom Viridiplantae; phylum Streptophyta; class Magnoliopsida; order Asparagales; family Orchidaceae; genus Phalaenopsis; species Phalaenopsis aphrodite. The sequence continues at coordinate 156,797 of NEWO01000568.1, forward strand.
TCAATTCAAAACTTATACATCACCGTATAGATGTGAGCATCGACTTTAGATGAAGCTCTTGGGAAAATTTTTATGAAGTTTCATAAAAAATCCACTAAGAAATTAGGGTTTGATCATGAACGGCTCTTGGTTCATCTCTATTTGGGATGATGAAGCAATGTTCTCCATTTCCGTGTATCAAAAATGGACGGCTCGGAACAAGCCGGATGGTAAATCTGTCCATATGAAACAGACAGAACCACAGGCCCGCTCAGAATACATGTGGAAATCTCCACCAATCCGACAACACCAAATAAGGTTTCGATGAATCCAATGATCCAGTCAGTTGTCACACTGTTTAAAAGGAAATTCAGAATTTCCTTATTAAATTCAAAAAATTACCAAAATATTTAAAATTATATAACTTGGCATGAAAAAATCACAAAAACAAGACAAAAATACCCCTAGATTGAGAAAAATGAGGAGAAAATTTTGAAAGTGAAATTGAAATTTAGTAAATTATATTTAATTTTTAATTAATTAATTACTCTCTGGAGTAATTTAATTATTAAAAATTATTTATAAATAAAAAAAAATCTGAAAATTATAGGGATACATCCTCTGATTTTTCTAAGGTTAAGAAAATTTCGTAGGTTCAATTTTCTAATTTCTATCAAATTTTGTAATTATTTCCAAAATAATTATAAAATATTAATAAATTGGAAATTAAATTTAAAAAGGGTTTAAAAAATTTAGAGTCACACTTTTAAACTCGAAAATGACAATTTTTAGCCATTTGAAAATTTAAAATGACATTTTCTCCATTTAGGGTCAAAATTTGTAAATTTCAAATTTACACTTTAAACCCTAGAATTCTTAGGCTTAAATCTTAGCTCTAAAAGATATGTAGGATTGACCAAATCATAAACCTTAGGTCTGACTCTCAAATTAGATCTACGGTGAACCTACACCGTAACCAACATGGGGTTTAGTTATCTCCTCTTTACTGTTGGGTCTAACTCCTTTAGACTCAATATCAAAATTTCAAATGATGACTTCAAACTCACACAACACTTAGGTCTAACATACATAGAGTTAGATTAAAACTTGAATTCAATCCCAAAATGGATTTAAACCAAACTCAGACATTTAAGTTTAATCTAGGTGAACCCAAATTTTATCAAAACCCTAATTAGGACTAAACCTTAATTAGACCTAATTAATTATCTTAAGCCTTAATTATTTAGGCTTAGGTAAACTTAAACCCTAGTTAGGTCTAAACCATAATTAGACCTAATTAAACTTCTTTAAGCCTTTATCACATTAAGGCTAAACACATATTAAACCCTAATTAGGTCTAAACCCCAATTAAACCCTAACGACATTAGGTTTAGGAAAAAATAAACCCTAATTAGGTCTAAACCCCAATTAGAACTAATAAACAATCTTAAAACTTAATAACATTAGACTTAAGACAAATAAAACCTAATTAGGTCTAAACCCCAATTAAACCTAATTAACCTCCTTCAAGCCTTAATCACATTAGGCTTAACACAAACAAACCCTAATTAGTTCTAAACCCAAATTAGACTTAATTAACCACCTTAAGCCTCAATTACATTAGGCTTATACATATTTAAACCTTAATTAGGTATAAGCCCTAATTAAATTTCTTGAAGCCTTAACCACTTTAGGCTTAAGATAATTAAACCCAAAGTAGGTCTAAACCCCAATTAGATCTAATTAACCCCTTTTAAGCCTTAATCACATTAGGCATAACACAAATAAACCCTTATTAGGTCTAAACCCCAATGAGACCTAATTAACCACCTTAAGCCTTAATTACATTAGGCTTAGGTAAATTCAAACCTTAATTAAGTCTAAACCCCAATTAGACCTAATTAAATTTCTTTAATCCTTAACCACATTAGGCTTAAAACAAATAAACCCTAATTAGGTGTAAACCATCGTTAGACCTAATTTAAGACTTAATTACATTAGGCTTAACGCAATTAAACCCTAACTAGGTCTAAACCTCAATTAGACCTAATTGACCTCTTCTAAGTCTTAACTACATTAGGCTTAAGATAAATAAACCCTAATTAGGTCTAAACTATAATTAGACATAATTAAAAACTTTTAAGCCTTAATCACATTATGCTTAACTCAATAAAACCCAATTAGGTCTACCCCTAATTAGACCTAATTAACCACATTAATCCTTACTTACATTAGGCTTAATTTAACAAAAACCCCATTTAGGTCTAGCCCTAATTAGACGTTTAGGTCTAACCCTAATTAGACATAATTAATCACTTTAAGCCTTACTTACATTAGGCTTGATTAACCTAAAACACAATTAGGTCTAAGCCTAATTAGATCTAATTAAACACATTATGCTTTACTTACATTAGGCTTAAGTCAACTTAAACCTTAGGTTCAACCCAACTTGAACCTAAGTCAAATCAAACCTTTAGGTTCAACCTATCTTGAACCTAATCAAACCCTTAGGTTCAACCCAACTTAAACCTAAGTCAAATCAAACTTTTAGGTTCAACGTAACTTGAACCTAATCAAACCCTAGGTTCAACACAACTTGAACCTAAGTCAAATCAAACCCTTAGGTTCAACCCAACTTGAACCTAAGTCAAATCAAACTCTTAGGTTCAACCCAACTTAAACCTAAGTCCAATCAAACCCCTAGGTTCAGACCAACTAGAATTTAAGTCAAATCAAGCCTTTAGGTTCAACCCAACTTGAATTTAAGTCAAATCAAACCTTTAGGTTCAACCCAACTTGAATCTAAGTCAAATAAAACCTTTATTTTCAATCCAAATTGAATCTAAGTCAACAATCAACATAAATGTTAGATTCAATCCATATTAAGCATAAGTCAACTTTAAGTCTAACCTATATTAGACTTAATCAAACTTTCTTAAGTCCTACCCAAATTGGACCTAAGCTATCTAAAACTCTAAGATAAACCTAAGTTAACTTAAATGTTTAGGTTAACTTAAACTTTAGGCTCAACTTACATTGAACCCAATTCAACTTAAACTTTTAAGTTCAACTAACATTGAACTTAAATTGACATAAACTCTAAGGTTCAATCCATGATGAACCTAAATCAAATTCCTACCTACATTGGACTTAGAACCATTTTAAACCTTTAGGTTAAATCCATATTGAACCTAAATCAACCTTAATTCCTACCTAAATTGGACTTAAAACTATTTCAAACCATAGGTTCAATCCATATTGAATCTAAAAAAAATTTAGGTGCTCCTTACATTGGATCTAAATCAACATTAAGTCCTACCTACATTGTACTTAAAATTATTTCAGGCCTTTGGCTCAATCCATATTGAACCTAAATTAACTTTAAGTCCTACCTAAATTCGACTTAAACCATCTTAAATCTTAATTCCTACATACATTGGACTTAAAACATCTTAATCTTTAGGTTCTACCTACATTGAACCTAAATCATCCTCATACCTTAGGTTCTACCTACATTGAACCTAAACCATCTTAAATCTTAAGGCCTTAATACATTGGACTTGAACAATCTTAAACTTTAGATTCTACTTACATTAAACCTAAATCATCCTCATACCTTAGGTTCTACCTCCATTAAACCTAAACCATCTTAAATCTTAAGTCCTACATACATTGGACTTAAACCATCTTAAACATTAGGTTCTACTTACAT
>NEWO01000568.1:160512-184177 GCA_003013225.1 Phalaenopsis aphrodite
CTACATACATTGGACTTAAACCATCTTAAACTTTAGGTTCTATTTACATTGAACCTAAATCATCTTCATACCTTAAGGTTCTACCAACATTGAACCTAAACCATTATAAATCTTAAGTCTTATATACATTGAACATAAACCATCTTAAACTTTAGGTTCTACCCAAACTAAACCTAAATCATCCTCGCACCTTAAGTTCTATCTACATTGTACTTAAACCATCTTAAAATTTAAATTCTACATACATTGGATTTAAACAATCATAAAATTTAAGTTCTATATACAATGAACCTAAATTACATCCTCTTTTAGGTTTTATCCAAATTGAACCTAAACGATATAAATCCTTAGGTTTGAACAACATTAAACCTAGATCTTAGATCTAATCTACTGGATGTCAATCAAACTTCTTTAGGTCTAACCAAAATCAGACCTAAAATAAATGATATTATGGATGACATAAATTTAACTCATCAACCAACCGACATAAACAAAAATGACATAAAATCTACTTTAAAAGACATTAAAACTTAAGCTTGAACCTAAAATACAACTAGATTGGAGAAGATATTTTAGAGGACGTAACCCATGGTTGCTAACAAAATATCTTTCAGCCATTTGTGATTAATCAAACTAAAAACATAATGACCCGAGACGACGAAACCATGGGATCCTTATCGAGCTATCCCATAAATAAACAATAAAATAAGAAAAATGATAAAATTTAATTGATTAATAAATCCAAAACAACCTAAAATTTTCCAACTCTTAAAATTTGAAAAAGACATTAAAACTTACATTGAACCCTAATGAACAAAAATCACTGAATGCAACTTGAACAATTGTGTTCAAATCTATGAAGATTTTTTAGACAACGCAATCTGTGGTTGCTGACAAGGATCTTTTGGTTTTGGTTTAAACACCTTTCGGACTAAGTAAATTTGAATACTTTACAGCCCCAGAACAATGGAGCCATAAACATTGTGATCGAGTCGTTTAAGAATTTATTCAACCTACTAAATTGACAAATCAAAACACGATTTCATACTAATCATGTTTTGTTTTGAAAAATTGTTGAAGACATAATACAAATTATACTTTAGATTTACTTTGTATTTTATAGGGTGTGCTAACTCTGTTTTGCAGGACGACATTCTGAAGTGAAAAATGTGAACCTTAAAACAACAACAAAACAAAATAACGACAACAAAATAATGACAACAAAATAATAATACCTCATAACAAAATGACAACAACAAAATAAAAACCAAACAAAACAAAAACAAAACAACATGACATGACATAAACAAACAAAATAAAACAAAATTTTTAGGGTAAAATCAGATTCTTAGAAACCTATTACCCTAGGAATTAACATTTGATGTTTCTTTCCTTCATTCTGACATTTCTTAGAAGAACGAGTATTAATGTTAATCATTTCTTTCTTAGATAGTCATGATTGTCTGATATGTAATTAACAATAGAAGCTCGCTCCTATAGGAGAATGAACTCATAATAGGTAATATACCTAAATCTATGGTTATTAAGTTTTTCAAGTGGTTTTTCTCATACGAGAAATTATTTTCTCTATAATGTTGTCAGCACTAAAAAGTTGAGGAGTAGTGAAGTTGTCTGCTACTAGGATGGATATCCTCACACCCACTTGAATTTAATTTAATGCATATCTAATTTAGAAAAAAAATGTTTTAAATTTTTTCAAATACAAGACCGAACTGATCTCCTATCCCCAGCAGTTTAAATAAACAAGTCTAATACCGTAAGCAATGTATCTACCTCGAAGGATAAATACACTACTTACTAGTAATGCTCGATTAAATAAACTAAAGATCCTATGACATCCATTTAAGTCTGCGAAATCATTTTATGTTGACCGACAAATTCTTTTAGTTAAAACAAAGAATTAAATATGGTTTATATTAAGTTGGATTCGTAAATTCTTCCTATAAGGGCAAGTTCCTATAGTTAATTACATCTTAGATAACTGATGTCACCTAAGAAAACTCTCGATAAAAATCAGGGAATATTATCTTCAAAAATGTCAAAGTATTAGGATTTTTCAACAAGATCGGACAAAGAGGTGTGAAAGGGGAATGACTCAAGTTTGGAACATTTTATTTTTGGAATCCAAAGGATGAGAGACTATGAGACGTCATAGATATGGAGGAGAACCTCAGTGACTTCCCATGCTATCATATAGTTTGACTTCAATTTAAAGGAGAAATTTTTAAATGTTTCATCCTACCAATTTTATTAATTAGGACTTATATTCATGTGAAACGCTCACATAAATAGTTAGAAAGATATGAGGATTTAGGTCATAACGAACGACAACCTCGGAATCCTAAGACGAGTTAGTTCTTATATTAAATAACAAAGCTATACAAAGGCCTAAAAATAAATTGAGTATTTATGTTGCATAAGCAAACAACCTCAAATTCCTATGGATTTGTTATTTAATTATAAAGAAAGATATGTTGTTGTAGATCCTCTCGCTGTTGAAGATAGTCATGCTGCCCACAATGCTAGCTCCAAGCTCCATATCGTAACGAGTTTAAGTTTTCTAATGTGTCAAGTTATGATGTCAAATCAGATGTTCTTATGGTTATGATCATTTAAATATTATGGGGCATATTAAAGTATATTAGAGTGACACCGATTAGAATTCTACAATTCTCTCGTTCCGCTACCACTATTTTCTATCAGATTCATTTAATCCAAATGAATTTACTAAACTCAACTTAATGAATCCCGTACTTTCATTTAGACTGTGGGAAATCTCGTTAGCAACCGTAGGTTACCTTTTCTGAGGGATTCCCGCTCATCCGACAAATACGTCTTAATTTATTTACAATTGTTGTTTTTTAATGTTTGTGATTAAATTTTGAGTTATCTTATATTTTGAATGTTGTGGTGGTGAATTTTATCTTGGTTAGTTTTAGTTTTGGTTTTGATTTCAAGTTTATGGCTATCCTAAAGATTTTAGTTTTCATGCAGTGTGACATCATTGTTTATCATGCAATTTTATAAGTATAAAAGTATAGTGTAGAAAGTACGAGAAAAGAAAGCATTATAAACTATAAAAGTGTACCTGGCGAGTCTTTTCATTCCTCCACTTGAAACTTAAGTACTTGCAAATCGTATATATATAATTTTGCAGGAATTAAAGCATGCTTTAAAGAAAAAGTAGGAAGTACAAACTTAAAGTGTGCCTACCAAATCCTGTGTCATATCTTGGTGTATTTAAATCTTAAGGATGATTCAATTAAGCAAATTATAATAAGCTCACATGTCTTTCAAGATTTCAAAAGGATCGTGAAGAAGTTTTGGGTAATACCTTAAACATTTCATGATCTTCGGAGTTATCTTGAGTTCATTATGGTTTTATCATATTTGTTATATAGTTCATCCAATTAATACCCTTATGCTTAATGGACTTGATGTTTTAATTATCCCTTAAGTGGAGTAATTATCACTTGATATCTTATTTATGAATTGGGGGCAACTCAACTTAATTAAGGAATTTAATAAATTTGATTTTTTTAAAGAATGGGCTTGTAGTATTTTGAAAGGTTTTAAATTAATTATAGGTTATGTTCTAAACCTTATTAAACAAAATTTTGATTAAGCCTAGCTCACTACTAAGCCTTTAAGATTTAATGGGTGGATTTATAATTTTAAGAAATTTTTTTTTCTTAATGTTTATATTTATATCCTTAATCTTTATCATGAATTATAAATCACTTTAAAACTATTAATTGGGGCTTAAAATTAGTGAGTTATGATATTCCAAAATCAAACCCTTACCTTAGTATCTCCTTATTTAAATACTCTTCCAAATTTCATTAATTTTGAGAAATAATACAAATTTATCCTTTATAAGACCAAAGTGAGATTAGTTACTACCATTTATCCCTTCCATATTTCAGTCATCAAAATATATAAATTAAGATTATTTGTTGCCCATTTAGCCCTTTGGTTAAGCCTAAATATTAATTAAGTCATAAATTCCAAAATTACCATTTTGCCCCTAAGGCCATAATACCCTATAATTCATTAAATTAGACTCTAATGACTTGAAAATTTTATGTTACCTCACTCATGGGTTAATTAAAACATCAGAGGAGAAAATGTGATTTTTCTGAAATTATTTAATTTTATAATTATTTTTAATGCAAAAATAAGGATTTTCAATAAAAATTTAATAACTCAATCGAAATAAAACCTGTCCTTAAGAAAATTATTAGAGGTTCACCTAGGTCAGAGGACCAATTTTTTTGATTTTTAGAGGTTTAATTTAATTAGTAGAATTATTTATTGGTTTTGAGTATTAATTAAATATAAAATAATATTTAAATGGAAAATTAATTTTTATATTTTTATTTAATTTCTCTAAGCCCAGGGAACCCAAAGAAACCAATTTCATATTTTTTCGATTCTAATTTTAATTATTGACATTATTTTAGTGAAAAAATTAGAGAAAATTTCATTTTAAGCATTTTAAAATTAATATCTTGACACAAAAAATTAGGAATATTAATTTAATTAGTTTTAGGATATCATGAAATCAAATGTGATATTTTAGTGTCTTTTTTACAATTTTTTGATTTTTATGATTTTTAATTAATTTTAATCATTTAAATACTCAAAAGTAGCTTTAAAATGAAGTATTCATGTTAATTCCAATTTTATTTTTCTTAAGTTCCTCTGGTCATAAGAAACTTTCAAAACCAATTTTGGTAATTTTTTTAGTTGTATTTTGATTATTTGAATTATTTTAATATCAAAAATGCCATTTTATCTTAAAAATTCGTTTTAGTGATCAAATTAACTCCAATTGACTTGAAATTCTTATGGAGAGTTCCTTTAACATTAAATTACAGTGTGGAATAACTTTTATTTCATTTACATTTATATTTACTCCAAATTAATTTTCTTTTTATTTTTAGGGTTGGTGACAATTAAGACTATTTTAAATGAGTTAAACCAAGTTTATATTTTTCCTAGGATCCTCTGACCATAATGAACCCACCGAAACAAGTTTTGTATTTTTCTGATGAGTATTTTAATTATTATATTTTTTATACCAATACATGAACCATTAATTGAAAATTGGTTATCTCTAGTTAGAAATTTCCCCTGACCTTAGAAAAATCATGGGAGAAGCCTAACAACAGAGACATCAAAAGCCCCATGGTCCCATGTCATGACGAAATGTCTATGCTAATGGAGAATCAAAATAAGAAAAATATTATTTAATTAATTAAAAATAAAATATGCATCAAATTGACATGAAAATATTTTCACATTGTTCTCCTTTCTTCACTAGGCAACAGGGTATTTTTATTTTATTTTTATGATTTTTCTACACAAAGTTATGCATTTTTGAAGTTCTGGGATTTAAATAAATCAAGAAAATACCATATTTTTCTATTCAAACATGCGGCGCTGACTCAACCTAGACGGATCCGAAGCTCCACGTGGCGTGCTCTCGTTCGACGTTGTCGTGCACGTAGCTGCCTCGTCAGCTTCCGCTTTATGAATCGTGCTCCATCCGGCGTGATCTGAACCGTCCACACAATATACACTCCATCAGACGATTGCGGGTCATCATCCCTAATGGACTAAACCCACAAATCGTCCATTTTAAAACCTCAATATCTCACTCGATACTTAACCAAATCAAGTGCGGTTTGTTTCCATAGACTCATCTTAACTGGGAGAACATATTCATATGGTTAATTGACCCTTAAATCAAATCTATACACATGGAGAATCAAATGAAGCTAGATTTAGGGTTAACTTTCAATACCTTCGTCCAAGAGGGGTAGCCTCGATTGGATGCTTGTGGAAGCTTCGTGGGAATTCCAAGAGCCTAGGGATTGAGCCTTGAGAAGTGGTGAATCGCCTAGATATGTTTTCGACCAAAGTTGATTTGGGGGTCTGATCAAAGTCCACCTTAGGGTGCTCTGGTGATGGGGATTTTTTTGGGAATCTTATTCTCTTGATTTGGGGATAGTGTAGGTGTAATTAATTTGAATTTGGTGGAGGTTTGAGGGGTTTCCTGTTTCGGCCTAGGGATTGGGCTAAAAAATTGAGCTTGAGTAGTTGCTTTGAGTGGCTAAGGGTAGTTGGGTTGAACTCAAGAGGTCTTAAGAAATCTCTGGAAACAATTTGGCAGAGTCTCCCCAAGGAATTTCAAGTTCTCCTCCTTTAGCCATGGAGGGTGGGTTTAAATAGAGGGGGAAGGAGAGGCCACCAGGGGCAATTGGTGGGTGCTCCAGGTTGCTTATATGGATGCCAACAATGTGCAAAAATTCAATTGGGATGAGCCAGCTTGGATGGTTTTAATTTTGAGTTTTGTCCATGGTGGAGCTTTGATTTTGGGTTTTTCGGCCATCAAGAAGGCTGGCCGGTCAGCGAGAGGTCACCATATAAATAAGGGAGGTCAGGGCTTGGTCTTGGTGAAGTCAATTGAGGTTGGTCATGTGTAAAGGTATGGGATTGAAATAGTATAGGAAAATGGTCATTTTGGGTCAAATCATGATATGGGTTGGATTCAGCCACCAAGGTTAGTCTTGGGCTGAAGAGGAGATCATTTGGTTCAGCTTAATCATTAGGAATAAGTCACCAACCAAAAAGATTTGGCTAAACATGGGTTAGAGTGATTCATGAGAGGATTGAAAGTGGCTTGGCCTCTTGCCATTAATAATTTGATGATGTGGCAAGGCTCTCATAGCTTTTCTATGGCTTGAGAGTGGCTTCATGGCTTGCATGTGGCTTGGCTAATTTTCATAAGGAGGGATTTTGGATTTATTTGATATTTTTGGTGAATTTTGGCTTGATGCTTGATTTAGAATGATTTGATTTTGAATTTGGTACTTTAGGAAAGATTTTAATCAAATGGATGATGAAGAGAAAGAATTGTCACGTGGGCTTTAGATTTGGGCTTTTGAAATTAAATGTGGTGGGCTTGGGCTTTTAAAATAAAAATTGAGTCTGAGATAAAATTTTGGCTAATTGAATGTTGAGTTTGTTGTAGGAGAATGTCATGAAGGATTTGGCAAAATTTCAAGTGATTTTGAGTTGAATTGATAGGCTAAATTAGTGGATTTGGGCATATAGTCAAAGTTTGGTCTTTTTTATTTGAATGAAATTGGGCTTGCAATTAGATCAAATTGGGCTTGAACATTATTTATAATGGGACTGGGGATGTTGAATTTTGATATGGAATTGAAATTGGACAAAATTAGGATCAATTGGGCTAAAGATTGAAGGGCATCTGGGCCTTTTAGGGCTTTTGGTCAAATTGGACTAATTTGGTCAAATTCGGTCAAATTGATGATAAAAAATTAAAATTGAGAATATTTGGAATGATTTTGGAATTTTTAGAATTTTTTGGAATTTTTAGGCATGAGGGGCATTTTGGTAATTTTGGGCAATTTTGGGGGTATATTGGGAATGTGGTTTTTTTTTGTGAATTTAGGTCAATTTCGATAGTGGTGGGGGGTTTGAGATGTTTTTTAGGCAAATTTGGGCATTTTGGGTAATTTTGGGATTTTTTTTGGCAAAAATTGAGGTTGTAGGGGTATTTTTGGTAATTTGGTGATTTTGGGCTAAAATGGGCCAACAAGCCATGAAGCCATACTAAGCCAATAGGAACCACATGATGACTCATTTTGGATGCTCAATGTGCTGGTTCTAGCCCTCTTAACCAAAGACTGGGGCTATAGGGTCATCCACATAAGCTTTTCAAAAGGAGTCAAGGACCAACCTAAGGGGTCATAGGGTTTAGGGTATGTGAGAGAGTGTAATGTGTGCAAGTTAGACTCACCAAAACCATATCACCCAAGGTTAGTCCTAAAGTCTGACCATCCTATGGGGGACTCCCCTTGAGCTCCTCCATATTGACCCTACCTACTAAGTGCTAGAGGTCAGGACCAGCATGTGGAACTTCAGGTTGAGCAAAGAATGGTTTGGAATTTTTAATGGTGAGGGTTCCTTTTCTAGTCCTCTAGAAATAGTTAATAGGAAAGTCCTATGGCTAGACCATAGGCTACTAAAGAGAAAAAACTAAACCTCAACCAAAAATGAGGTCAACAAATGTCTACCATAATTAAGATCATCCTGACATTTCTTTTCTCATGTTTTCTATTTTTAGCCCTTTCCTTACTCCAAATTTCTTAATATCTGAGAATCCTTTACATGATTCAAAAGAATGAGTTACTTAGAGATTAAGGCAATAAAATAGATAAACAGAGTGGCGACTCATTTCGACAAGAATATCAAACCAACAACATGACGACGAGAATTGGCGACAGCGAACACGACACGCGTTCCAGCGGTTGAAAATGGTGTAATTCTATTGTTGATTCAGTGTTATTATGTTGATAGGTATTTTATATCCTGGGCATATTTTGGTGTATTAAGGGTGCTAATTTGTCCATACATATGTAGTGTTACTAAAGATATACTCTGTTCTTGATTCGATGTTATTATGGACATATTTGCATTGTATCCTAAACATATTTTGATGTCGTTTGGGTGATACTTTATCTAAACACAATTTATTGCTATTATGGACATATTTTGGTGTTATTTTGTTATCTATTCAGTGTAATTATGGTGTCATCTACGCTGTATCCTGGATATATTATTAGGGTTCTAATTTGTTTGCATATATTTTAGAGTTATTGTAGTCATCTTTTGGTGTTATTCTAGAGATAATTTGGTATTAGATGCATTTTGGTGTTTTCCTGAAGATATTATTTTGTTATTTTGGACATATTTTGGTGTTGTTTTGGACATATGTTGATGTTACTAGCGACATGTTTTGGTGTTATTGTGGATAGGATTTGATGTTATTCTGAACATATTTTAGAGTTATTTTGAACAAGTTTTGGTATTGTTTTGGTGAAATGTTTGTGTTATTATTGACATATTTTGGTATTATTCAGTACATATTTGTTTTGTTATGGAAATATTTTGGTGTTGTTCTTGACATATTTTGGTGTTATTCTAGATATTTTTTTATTATAGACATATTTTGGTATTATTTTGGACATATTTTTGTGTTATTATGGACATAATTTGGTGTTATTCTGGACATATTTTGGTGTTATTCTTTTGTAGATTTTTGAATTGTTGTTATTATGGACATATTTTGGTGTTACGCTAAAAAAATACATTTTTTTGCATTATACTCTTTTATAGGTTTTAAACCCAAGGATGTTCAACTGTAGGTGTGGACCATCAGTAGTAAGATATGTTCTTGATATGGTCAAACAACCTTTATCAAAGGAGATTTGAACAACTTGAAAGTTTTGAATGTGCTTCAATTTTTTTGATCTACCTCCATATCCGCAAGATAATGCCCTAACACGATACATCATGACATCTTGGAATGCTAAACAGATGGTATTCAGGATGTATAGAAAAGAATTAAGATTAGACCCTGGCCAAGTTGTCTTATTGATAGGCTTGCCGAATATGGAAGAACCGACCCACTGGAATAAATCTCGCTCTTATGGTGTATATGTGATAGAGGTAAAGAATGACCTAGTTAAGAATTCATATGGGGAGTATTCTATGCCTTTTCACGAACTATTTTTAAAGTTCTATTTAACAAACTTATTTTTTTTCCTTCGAGCAATATTAGTGTGCCCGAAAGGCCTTACACTTTTGTTGAGAATGTACATTCTTTTTCTTTCTTTAATTCACTGATATACCAAAAATATATATATATTTAGACTCATATTTTATACTTATTTTTGGTGATATTGCACTTTAATTGAATGTATTTTTTATGTTTTATTGTAGGTTGTTGAATATTAGGGCTTGGAGAAAAAAAAGGAAGCAAAAAGAACGAATTTTGGAATCAAAATGGAGAAATTGAAAAATTGTTCAGCGCCAGACTAGTGCGGACGACGTCGTTTGACAGAGAAGACGGATTTTAATTATGGACCACTGGCGCCGACAGTGTCAGTGTCGGTGCAATCCCTGTTTTTAAAAGATTCGTTGAATTTGGACGCTTTTTGAAGAGTTTTAGATGCACCTATTGAAGAACCGACCCTAGGCTCCGTTTAGAGCCAAAATTGATCAGAAAAGAGGCCCTCCTTCGTTTTACTCGCCCTTATTTGCCATCCATCGCCCCCTTTTGCTCACTTCTTGCAAATTTACATCATTCCATGCCATTAGCGATTTTCTATATAGTTTTGGGTTTGTGTGGTGAGTTGAAGGGTGAATTATTATCTAATTAGTGTTGGAGAGGAAGAGAAGTGAGAGATTTCTTCTTCTTACATTTCCTAAGAGAGGCTACAAGAGATTTTTTTTAGAAAGAGGTTCAGATAACTGTTGTTTGTTTATTATTATTGTATGAACTTTCTTTTATATATGAAATTTGTGTTTTGCATGAAGTCAGGGTAGTTTCCTTTATCTTTCTCCCTACTCTGAGATATGGTGAAATGAAAAGATAATTCAGATGTGTCAATGTTAAAATTTAAAATAAATTGTGATGTTTTTCAACTCTACTCTTAATTTACTTTTCGATCTGGTCAATTAAATTGTTAAAATATATTGTGAAACATATGATCCAGAAAATGAAGTATGAGTTCTACGACAGAGTGAGAATCACATTTAATTTCATGAAGGAGTATTTCGTTCATGGAATTAAGTGCAAATAAATAGAGAAAAATACTTAATTGGGTGTAGAATTGGAGATTTTTAGGGTGATAGACTAAAAATCCTCAATTCGATCTTAGTGTTTAAAAACTAAAGTGAGAGTTAGCCTTCAAGGGAAGGGAAGTGAGAGCTCTGGAGTGGGAGCCAGTATCCTCCTAGCCTAACCACAGATTTAGGGACTAAACCTAAGATTAGCAAATGATTTTCTATAACATTGAATTAGAGTAGAGAATTAAAATTACTTCTATTTGACACAATACATATTTAAACCATTTATCTCATCTCATTTTACTAAAAACTCATTGTAGTGGGAAAAATGTTTTTTCATATTAGAAAACTTCATCACATAAACATAGCTTAGTAGTAATTAATTTTAAACCTTGCATTTAAATTCTGCAAGTAATTAATAATTTAGCTTTTATAGTATTTTAAACATTCGAAATTAGTGAGTAATTTTGTTTTACTTCTGTGAATTTTCTAGTTAATTCATCATTTCAAATTTAAACCTTCCTCGTGGGATCGATATTTGGGACTTAAAAAGAAAGTCTTATGTTATTTGATAACGATATGAATACTTGTGTAGAACACCAACATTAAGTGCTTAATATTATTATTCGTAAATTACCACATCAAATTTTTGGCACTTGTAAAGTGGAGTCAATTTTATAAATTTTACACAACTATATTTTTGTTGGTCATTCACCCACTATCTTTTGTGAGTTTCTTATTGGTTAAGTGAATGCCATTGTTACAAATCTAAGGTGGAATCAATCATTGGGATATATTAATGGATTTATTTTTCTGCTCATAGTTAGTTTGATGTTTATACTCTCTAAAATTTCTTCTTTTTGTCAAAATAGATTATGACTTAACTTTTACAAAACTCTGGTTTTATGAATTGCATTTCCACTTAATCTTGATGCACCTAAGGCTAGGCCTCACATGTTTAAATGGCCAGCAAATGTGAGTTGGAACTCATCCCAGATACATCAAACTCTTAAGAGGCTCAACCCTGTATAGGTTTTTATCTCATTCGTTTTTTTTTTCTTTTTGGAACATTCAGTTCATGTATGATTACAATTATGGCTCATTATAGGTTTACTGTTCTTTTTTTAGATTTGAAAAATGAAGAACAACATCTACTCGCCCTTGCAATTACTCGCCCTTGCAATTAAATGATAACCCATTCCAATTAAAACATCTCGATATATCACCCATAAAACTCATTCCACAACACAATCACCAGTTTCATATAATGTGGACCCTTTCATTTCAAGTGACATCACTCTACAGCCAAAGTGTACAAGCGTCAATAAAGATTTTATAGAAATTATTCAATTACTAAGAAATTAAGACAAATTTCTTTGGAAATTTAAGAATCAATAAACAACAAAGTATTCGATTGACAAAGTACAATTCCATATCTCAAGATTGAATTTAATAAATTGGAAAATACAATAATGGCATTGGACTGAAAATCAATGAAGAAAGAAACAGATAAATCCTCAATTGGATGAAGAGGACAATAAAATAGAATGAAGAGGAATTTAGTTCCCTGTATACTACATATGAGTTGAAGAGATGGAGAACAATAAAAGATGTTGTGGAACAATAATTAATTAAAGATGTTGTAGATACTCCAACGGTGAGGGTTGAGAAGTTACTTGTAGATATTGAACAAGCATAACAAACAATAAAAGATGAAGCCGATTTTTAAAAATCAACTGAACAACAAACAAAAAAGATGTTGTGGAATAATAAACTATAAAAGTGTCATAAATACTCCAATCGTTAGGGGTGATAGGTTGCTTGTAGATATTGAACAAGCAGAAAAAACAATAGAAGATAAAACTGATGTCCAAAGATCCACTGAACAAGAAACAATAAAAGATTATGTGGAACAACACATAATAAAAAAAAAATGTCGTAGATACTCTAGCTAGTAATGGTGATAGGTTACTTGTAGATATTGAACAAGTAGAATAAATAATAAAAGATGGTGTGGAATCTCTGACGCCTATGCGCATTATAATCACAGATGACGAGGGAGATCTCCAAGCCAACTAGACAGATATTATTTATGCAGATGATTATGTTACAAAGGTATTTTCCTTAAAAATAACTCTTGTTATTACATACCTTAACATTTAAGTTGACATTAGAGATGATTAGGTTTTGGTTATGTAGCTTTGTCCAATTTAGATAATTATCAATTTTCCTAGAAGAACAGAAATACCCCTTGAAATGCAGCAAGTACTTGATCGGTGTTGTAACAGATACATTGATAAGTCAGTAAATGCTCACATTTCTCATTTATGCAATACTCTTATATTTGAATATAGCAAATTCTATGTGTTAACACTGCAGGGACGATATTATGATTGATGTTGGATATGTGACAATAAGCAACTCTAGTCTTGATGACTTACTTACAAATGAATAGTTTGCAAACGAACATGACGATGTTTTTGCAGTTATAATGATGTAAAAGAAGAATAAACCACCGACATTATATAGAAAGTTAATATGTGTCCCCACTACATTAGATAATTATTCAAGTTCAACCATATCATGCATAGTTAACATATAATTTATTTATATACTTCTTCCATGATGACATTTGTGGCATTTTATGCATATATATAAAGATTCATACAACTCATTGTTTGTGGAACACATCAGAAAGAAAAATGTAAAAATGCAGAAATTATATTATTTCCTATTGTTGATAAACATCATCAGACCTTGTTGGTGGGGTATTTGAAAGATGAAAAGTAGAGAATATAAGTCTCTTTACCCAACAAGATGCATAAGACAATCAACCACAATGTTGTAATTATATTTAACATAAGCTCAATGATTAGTTATTCTGATAATATTTTATGGTAGTGTATGACACAATTTAATTGAACCCGAAACCTTACAGATCAAATTATTTGTTAGAGATGTTGGCAAGGCTTTTCGGGGCAATATATCAAAATGGTCATTTGTTATGGCTAGAGGCACTCCGGTACAAACTAACAGTGTTGACTGAGGCAAGTTTGTTTGCAATAATATCGAAAAAATAGTAGGATTTGAAATAGCTGACTGCAAAGATAATTTGGGTTGGCTGGCTGAAATGACAAAATTCAAAGCTAAATTCTGGTATGAATTTTGTATGTGAACTCTGTCTAACGCATAACTGATTTTAAAAAGATTTGCGAACACTCCATAGGCCTTAAACCAATTTTATTAATGATTTTCTTGTGTTCACTTTTTTTTATCATCACCGTGTTTAAGTGAGCTTCCCCTCTTTATTTAAATTGCTAGAATAGCACAGTAATATCATGGCAAAACACTACAATAACACCAAAATACAGCTAATATAACCCCACTATATTACCACAATAACACCAAGATAATACTGCATAACAAGATAATAACACCACAATAACAATACAATAACACCTCAATACCACCACAATAACATTTATATAACAACGCAATACAGTCAAAATATCACTCCAATAATACTGCAATAACTGCCAAAATACCACTCCAATAATAGTGCAATAACTGCCAAAATACTATTCCAACAACACCACAATAAAATCACAATAACATGACAATAACACCTAAATAATATCACAATAACTCGAATCGAATACCACCATAGAACCACCACAATACCACTTAAATAATACTACAAAAAACCCATTGTAGCATGACAATAACACCACGATAACTAAGATAATATCATATAACATGACACTAACACCAAGATAATCTCACATAAAAACACAACGAAACCGCACCAACAATACATCAATAATACATCAATAACACCGTAATACAACCAAAATATCACTCTAATAATACTGCAATAATCACCAAAATACCACTCCAATGATAATATAATAACCACAAAAATGCACTCCAATAGCACTACAGTAACAGTGCAATAACACTGAAATAATACCATAATAACACCAGTCAAATATCACTACAGAACCACCACAATACCACTCAAATAATACATTAAAACACCACAATAATACGGTTATAACACCTTCTTAACACCAAGGTAATACCATATAACACAAAAATAACACCAAAATAATGTCAAGATAATACAACATAAAAAGAAAAGGAACCACACCAACATTACATCAATAACACCATAATTGTACCTCAATAACATATGTATGTATCGCTCATCATGGCTCTTTGGTTGGCATCGGCAATGTTAGTTCCAAATCCCTTAGAGTCACGTGCTCGAGCCCGCATGAGTGCATCTGCCATGCAGCTTGGGATCGAGTGGTTAAGCATATGAATATGGTCGGGGGTTCATATCTTAGCCTCCGACCATTCTTTTAATATATATATATATATATATATATATATATATATATATATATATATATATATATATATATATATATATCAATATGTTTTTAAAATAAGGTTTATTCATGATGAAAATTAATTATATTGCACTAAAATCTTTCAAAATCCACCTTGGACTAATTTTTTAATTTAATTGCTGCTATATTTTGTTCCATTGAAGACACAAATCAGCTTTTAATTCACACGTTTCAAATAAACTTTGAGTTGTTTATACAAATAAAAATATATCAATTAAATAATCTTCCTTTAAATCTATTCATGTAAAACCTTCCATATTTGGTTTTTTGTACTAAACCCCTACTACAAATTTGATTACTAAAAATTTGATCACCTACTAATTTCTTTCTTGGTTTAATGTTTGAATATTTTGCATATAGGACAATCTACATTAAAGAAACAATTTTTCAATAATTTAAACCATGCAAGTCTTTCCATATTGGGATTGGCTGTACCACATGAGTTTTGGAAGATTTCTTTTTTTAATTCAAAAGTTCCCTCTAATATTGCTTAATTGCATTCCTAATATTCACCTTAATTCAAATTTCCCTCTATTCATTTCATTATTTTTATAGTTTTCTAAAATAAATTAGCATAATTTTAATTTAGCCCATAATTCTATTGACCAAAATCCATAAAGTTATTTTTGCTTTATATTCTATCCTAAATATTTCCCAGGGTTGGGCACACTTTATCTTGCAAAATTATCTTGAAATTCTTCCTTTCATTAAGATTTTTATGCTTCTAAAAAAAGTTTAAAAATTCTGTATCCAAGCAAATTTTTTAGGAAAATTGTTTGATCCATTAGAAAATCTCTAAAGCAAGTTCGGTGTAGAAACTATCAACTAAGATTGTAAGCATAAATATTTTTTTTTATTAAACTTTTTTTTAAAAAAAAAAAATAGTTCTTCTTGAATCATTTACTATTAGTTAAATTAAAATTCCTAATATAGTGGTTAAAATTTTCATTAATTTTAGCTTGAGTCTCATAGTTTGAATCGAGAATATTCCAACGTACTTGGTTATAAATCTATTTCCATATGGTTTGAATCAAGAATAAGCTTCATGCGAGAACCATAATTCATATTTTAAAAGACTTTATTTGTAATGAAGAATTTGCAACATAAGTTTCTGGAAAAAATAAATAAGGCATCAGATCTTGCTTAGATGTTCTGGTTAAGTCTAACATATTAAAGCCAAAATAAAATAACGCCAGTAACATTTTTTATGAAGTTCAAGCTATATGAAAAATGAAGACAACAAAGTAGCAATGCTCAACAAAAATAAAGATGAAATCACCATTTTCTACATATATATATTGCATTTTATTGTCCACAATAAAATAAAAAAAAAACCAACCCTTCGCATCATGTACTTCAAGAAATTCGAAATACATAAGAGTTGCAACTCTGCTTTCTATTGATGCCTCGTTGGTTTAAGAATGTATTTCATGTTTAGACATTGAGTATGTCATATATTATGCATTTGAATATCTTATTCTTTCTGAGTTCTCGTTTCGACAGAATAAACCAAGTAATAAGGTTGAATGCAACAAGTCAACCATTAACTTTGAATAAAATGAGTTGGACAAAAAACTCTAAAAAGAATGAACCAAGTAATAACTCTAAATGTATGAATATTGTCTTAGTCTTAATCAGCATAATATACTTTATTTAGCTCTATTAAATAATTCGGTGCCCTAGATGAAAATGGTCTTTAACAAAGCTGCCAATTACACAAGTGTAACCACCTTTAAGTCTAGGCCCTAGAAAAAATACTTCTCTTTCTTGGTGAGAATTTTTTCACAAAAGAGGGTCAGAGAAATAAAGCTTAACTTCTACTCTTAAAAATCGTAGGATTTAGCTTAATACTTGATTTAATCAAAGCCTGTTGTGAAGAATTTCAGAAAACTTAAATTTAGAAAAAACATGATAAACTTTAGAAATGAAAAAATCTTAAAGCAGAATTATTGAATAAATCTGAATGTTTGATAGTATTAACTGAAGTCCGTCAAATTTATTAGATGTTTGAAGTTAATTGTTAAACCAAGTTTGTTAAGTGCAAACTATACATTTACTCGGGAGTCATAGTCCTGCAAAGTAACATAATAGCATCTTAACTTGACACTAAGCAGTGAAAAGTAACATAATAGCGTCTTAACTTGACGCTAAGCAGAAAGCACTGTCTATTACTTAACTCCTGCATCTTGCTTAATGGGTTAAGTATATGTTTGATGACCCAGGTTTCTCTAACCCTGACCCAAGTTATCAATATGCCAACTTTTTAACTTTGAAGTTTGACTTGCTTCATGTAGAATGACCGTGTAATGACTTGGAGAATGAACTTTTCAATAACTTACCAAATTCTAGTTGAATGAGTTCCTTGAGTTCTCTTGGGATGAATTCTTAAGATTTTTTCTCAAAATCATAATTTCCAATTCAAGAATTCGGACAATTAACAATATGTTTTGCTTCTGCAGTAAAAAAAAAGAAGAGCTCGAAATTGAAGAATTTTCTTTTATTCAATATAGGAGTCCACATATTACAAAAATATTCAGAGTGATATTTCTTTTTTAAGGATATAAAATATTCAAGCCATCCTCATTCCATAATCTAGATACATATTTTCAATTTAAGTTTGTAGTCGGCAGACATCCAGAATAATTAGCTCCCTAGTGATATAGAGTGACATTAACTCCTTCCCATGTAGAACTTGAGTATAAGGAGAATCAATTATCATGGTATTGCAGCTACCTTTGGATACCATAAATAGCACATATTATTTTTAACTTTAGATTATCTTATTCATATAGCATAATGGGTTATGCCTTTAGTGTTCAGGTCAATTTAGCTGAAGAGGGCCAACAATAAGATAGCCAGATATATAGCATCTAGTAAGAAGAGAAAGCCAAAGCATGAGGACGAACCAGAATGGAGTGCGTATAAAGCCAACTGATGAGCTCTACAATCACATGGGAAATCAAACATTGTGTGCTCAGGCAACATCACCTAATACGAGCTTGCAGTGACGCGGACAAGTGAAATGACACACCGAGATAAGAAGCATGATCAACTATAGGAAAAAGAACTTTTTTTTTTTTTTAATCAGGTTTACATCTTCTTTACTATATATTATTTAACAAATTTTTTATTTCCTTTTTAAATAATTTCATTTGCTTTAATTATATATATATATATATATATATATATATATATATATATATATATATATATACCTTTTTACTGAGTATTTTAATTTTTTAATTGATATTTTGTGTTTTCATTTGATAATTTTTTTTTTTAAATCTCTTTCCTAAGTGTATTTTATTTTCCCCTCAACAGATTTTTATTTTCATTTTAATTTAACAAATTTTCTTTTTTGTGACGAAAAACCATTCCTTTATAATTGTCATTGCCAGGACCTAAACAATGCCATTGTCGGGCCCCAATCCCCGAATGTGTAAAGTGAAGAATTGCGTTAGATAGTCGACAGTCAGCGCAAAATTTGTCGACAAACCATGACATGAATCCTTTAAATCCTTGCGTAAATATTAGGGCACTCCATGAAAGTGACGCGTTGTATAGCCTGAATACAGTGAAGAATAACAAGGGTCGCTACACCGCCGCCCGGATCTAGTGCCAAATAAATAAGTGTTCTCACATTACGGGCAGATGCGGGTAAAGAAGTTAATCCATGAAAGTAATGAAACTAATATTATGTTAGGATCATGGAATATAGATACACTTACGAGTAAATTCATGAAATTAGTTGATATTATGGTTCATAGAAAGATAAATATTTTATGTATTCAAAAACTAAATGGGTTGGAGAAAAGACTAACGAGATTGATAACTTAGGTTTTAAACTTTGGTATTCAAGTAGAAATCGCACTAGAAATAGTGTAGGTGTAACTATATATAAGAGCTTGAAAGATAATGTAGTAAAATTAATAGAATTGGAGATGGACTTTTAGCTCAACATTGTTGTTGATATTATGATTTTTGATGTTATAAGTACTTATGTTGCTAAGTAGGTTTAGATATTGGTCTTAAAGAAAAATCCTGGAATAACCTAGAAGAACTAATGCAAATGATAAGCCTTGAAGA
The DNA here is from genome assembly GCA_003013225.1 of Phalaenopsis aphrodite. Classification (NCBI taxonomy): domain Eukaryota; kingdom Viridiplantae; phylum Streptophyta; class Magnoliopsida; order Asparagales; family Orchidaceae; genus Phalaenopsis; species Phalaenopsis aphrodite. The sequence goes on from NEWO01000568.1 coordinate 179,700, forward strand.
AAGAATTTTTATTGGAAGAGAATTAAATGGACAGGTCGGTTAAGTGATAGAATATTTTAGAAACATTCATGGTGACTACGGTTTTAGAGTGATTAATGAAGAAGGTAGAACCATATTAAATTTTATTTTAACGTATGATTTGTTATTGCTAAAACTTGATTTAGAAAAAAAGATAAGCATACCATTACTCATAAGAATGGATCTAATAAAACACATTTTGCTCTTCATGCAAACTATTAAAAAATACATAAGTTCCACAATAATCAATACAGCAATTCGACAACACTAACAACATAACCACAAAGTTTTTATACTATAAAACTAAGACAAGAAATTGAGAGCACAAAGTAAATTATGCTATATAAAAACGTAGCCAAAAATCGTGCTTCGATAAGGAAAATTATGCAAAGAGAAGAAACAAACTTAACATGGCGAAAGATGTAATAAAAATAAGAATTTCATTGGACCAAAAAACTCCCATCAACTACTACATTCAACAACAACAACAAACATTTATTGCACTAAGTCAAGTCGGGTACAAAAATCCTTTTTCTCCATTGTGTCCTATTTAGTGTCATATTTTCATTTAATTTTAATAAATTAAGATCATTTTTTATACAATATGCCCAAGTTTTTACCCAAATCTTTCTAAGTCTCCTCAGCCTTTCTTAACATAAGTCAAATCTAAAACATCTACTCTCCTAATCGAATCATCGGATGGTCGACGCTTACTGTGACCAAACCATTTAAGACAACTCTCTCTAATTTTGTCCGCCATTGGAGCTATACCAACCCTCTCATAGATATATTCATTTCGCATTTTGTCTCTAAATGTAAAGCCACTCATCCACCTAAGCATTCTCCTCTCGGCAACACTTAACTTAATTTTATGCTTCATTCTAAAGACAAACATTTAGTGCTATAGAGCATTGCTGGTCTCACCACCATCATATAAAATTTTCATTTCAATTTAAGCGGCACTTTTCTATCACACAAAAGGCTTGAAGCATTCATCTACTTCAACCAACCAACTTGAATTCTACTAACAACATACCCGTGTATATCACCATCACTTTGAACAATAAACCCAAGATATCTAAAACGTTCACACCTTCTAGTAATTTGAGAACTCCAATGTAGACCTTAATAATTCAAGTTTTTCTTGAGCTTTCTCTCTAGTCTTTTTCATGAAAGGATATCATCAAGGAAAAACATACACCAAGGTATATCCTCCTGAAAATGTCCAGCAAGAGTCATCCATAACTAAAGCAAAAAGATATGGGCTTAAAGAAGATCCTTGATGTAATCCAATTGAAATAGGGAAATATTTAGTCAATCCTCCTTCTGTTCGAACACATGTAACAGCTCTATCATACATATCATTAATGATTTGAATATAAATCATATCAACACCTTTCTTCTCTAGAACTATCCAAAGGATATCTCTTGGAACCTTATCGTATGCTTTTTCTAAATCAATAAAAATCATATGTAGATCCTCCTAATTCTCTCTAAACTTCTCCATTAAACCTCTCAAAAAATGTATAGCTTCCATGTAAACCTGCTCGACATAAATCCAAATTGATTATAGAAATCATTCTAATACGTCTTAACATATGTTCAATTACCCTCTCCCATAATTTTAAAGTATGACACATCAACTTAATTCCTCTATAATTTGCACGCTCTTCTGCATCCCATTATTCTTAAAAATTCGGACAAAAATACTCTTCCTCCACTACTCAAGCATCTTCTTAGTTTTTAAAATAATATTAAGGAGTATGGTAAGCCAAGAAACTCTCAAATCTCCTATATATTTTCACACTTCAATTAAGATATCATCAGGTCTTACAGACTTTCCACCCTTTGTTTTCTTTAAAACTTCATCAACTTCTTTTTTAATAATGCGACGATAAAAATGAAACATTTTATTATTATTAAAAATATTTAGATCACAATGGCCGATCATATTTTCATAAACTTCATTAAAAAGTTTATCAAAATAACTCACCCACCTATATTGAATATATTTTTCTAATATAAGCATCTTTTGATTTTCATCTTTAATGCACTTTGGTTGAGTTAAATATTTACCATTATTTTCTCTTTGTTTGACTAGTTTATACATATATTTTTCACCCTCTTTAGTAATTAATCTATTATAAATAACACTAAAAATAAAATTTTTAACATCACTAACTGTTCACTTAGACTTTCTACGGATCACTTTATATTTTTCCAAATTCATTAAGTTTTCACATTTAAACTAATTTTTATAACATAATTTCTTATATTTTATCTTTTCTTGCACATTATTATTCCAACACAAATTATTTTTATTTATAATTTTTTTATTATTCTCCAAATAAATCTTTTGCCACTAGTTTAATATTGTTTGTTAATTTATCCCCCATAAAATTTGTTTCTTCATGAACATCCCAAATCCTGAAATCATGAAGTTTACTCCTAAAATATATTTATTTATCTTTTAGGTGTCCCCATCTAATTCTACTACAATGATTTATAGTATTCTTTTTTTTACAACTCATCTTAAAATCTAAAACTAATAATTGATGTTAAGTACTTAAATCCTCACGTGGGATGACCTTATAATCTTTACATTCTCGACGATCACTTATTCTCATAAAAAAATAATCAATTTGTGTTTTATTAGATCCATTATTATAAGTAATAATATGATTATCTCTTTTCTTGAATAAAGTGCTAGCAATAATAAAATCATATGCTAAAGCAAAATCTAATATGACTCTAACTTCTTCATTAATCACTCCAAAATCGTAACCACTATGAATATTTATCAAATCTTCTACCACTCTACCGACAGATCCATTTAAATCTCCTAAAATAAAAATTCTTTCTTCAAGAGATATCATTTGTATTAAGTCTTCTAGGTCATTCTGGGATTTATTTTTAGAACCTATATCTGAACCTGTTTGAGGATCATAAAAAGTTATAATATTAAAAATCATAGTATCCACAATAATCTTAAGGGCAATAATTTTATCTTCAATTCTATTAATTTTTACAACATTATCTTTCAATCTCTTATCTATAATGGCACCCATCATTTCTAGTTTGCTCTTACTTGAATACTAAAGTTTAAAACCTAAGTTACCAATCTCCTTAGCCATTCTCCAATCCATTTAGTTTCTTGAATATATAAGATATTTATCTTTCTATGAAAAATAATATCAACAAATTCCATTAATTTACTTGTAAGAATACCTATATTTCAAGATTATATCATAATATTAGTTTCATGGACTAATTTATTTATCCACATCTGCCCGTAATGTAAGAACTTTTCCTTATTTGAAACTTCACCCAGTCACCGCTATAGCGACCCTTGCACACTTTCACAGTATTCAGACCATACAACACATCGCTTCCAGAGTATGCCCTAGCATTTACACTGATCAAAATGATTTATGTCATAATTTTTCGACAAATTTATGCTGGTTGTCGATTACCTAATGCAACCCTCCTCACTTTTCCCATCGGAAAAAACTGGGGCATATTAAGCCTACTAACATCATATGCTCTATTAGATTATTTAATGAGTGAACTTCAGAAACCTAATAATTGTATAAACATCCATTCATAGAAAGCATACTTGAACACAGGTTTTACAAGATACTACACAGAGTTCCGGGATAAGGACTGGCTTTTCAATGAAGTAGCAGAGACAACTCGCATAAGCATCTAACACCTTTTTTATTTTCAAGTGAAGTATTATAAAGCCAAAAAAATCCAGTCATCTAGATTTAATAGGGCAACATTAATACATTCAATATTCCATTATATCAAAACTTGAAAGTAAAAAAAAATTAGAAAAAGTACCAAGTATAATGCATCATATATAAAGGTAGAGTGCAGAAAACAGCTTCTTGAAATCAGCAGCAAAGTAATATTTTCTTCTATGCGTGTAAAGAAAAATTAGATCTTACAGGGTGACCGCTTCAATAAAAAAGTGAATTTCATTGGTATGGAATATTTTCCATCATGTAAAATACACTAACAACCCATTTGATTATTAGGTCTACTAATATCATATGCTCTATAAGAACATAAAATTTAATGAGATAACTTTAAAAACTTAAAATTTTGTATAATGATTCTAATGCTTAGAAGACGTTTAAATAGATAGCTCTTATAAGACACTGCTCATTGAGTTCTCAGATTAGCTTCAATGAACATGAAAAATGAATTACAAATGTATTTATCTAAGATATTTTGTTCTTCATGCAGAGATTGATAAAGGTAAATTTTCCACAATAATCAAAAAGACAACTGGACAATAGTAACAAAATAATCTTCATTAAAACTACTTAAACCAACGAAACTAGAGGAGTAATAGAGAAAAAACCAAACAATTTTACCCTACAGAAATTTAGAAAGCTGACCACAGCATCTGAAATCAGGCAAAGCTGGAATTTAACATATGAATACAAAGGAAA
>NEWO01000568.1:189012-208501 GCA_003013225.1 Phalaenopsis aphrodite
CAATCCTCACAAGTAATCAAAGCCACATCTATTCACCAAAGTAATATTAAAAGAAAAACAACATATAATTGAAAAAATTGCAAGCAAAGGATCTCCCGTGATTATCCCATGTGCCCCAGCCCCAACTTCAGCATTTGCACCCATTAAAACTTCAGCCATCCCCATCAGAGTTATACATATAGCAAATAGCAAACCAGACGTGGTTAAATGCTTCCCATAATCAGTCATATCCCATAAAGCCAAAAATAATATCCCATAAATACAGAAAAATAAAACAAACATACAAGAGAACAATTAAAGCATTCAACAAGGAGTATTTCATGCCCACCTCAAATTGTGCAGTTTCTCCAGCGAGGAAATCATCCCAGCCAGCCGGCCAAGGTATCCCCCCATATACCAACTCACTATCAGACTTACCAGACAGATCCTTATCGAATACACTGCAAACTGCATAATTAAACCCTTAAAAAGGGATGTTTATAAAGTCACCATGTAACAAGATTCTTAAAACCTGAGGTGGAAGTACATCTATTATGCTCACATCTGAATTTGCACACCTTCTTACCAGCCAGTTAGCCACACTGTTACCCTCTCTTGGTATGTAACTCCACAATACCTTGACATTGTGAGTATGATTGAGAATATGATTGATGTTCAAAGCAACATAACAAGGGGAGGGTTTGACACCCTTTAAAATATTTTTTAGCTGAGTCTAACTCCACATGAATGAATTCCAATTTTAAACTTACCGCATCTTTAACCGCCAATAAGATGGCCTAAACTTTTGATTCCAGAGCACAATTAACCATACATGGGGAGAGAAAAAAGCATAAACATTTACCATCATGATCTCTGAAAACACCTCCAACACCTGCTTTCCCATTTGACCAGCTTCCATCCGTGTTCACCTTTATCCATGGATTGCATAGTTTCCTCCATATGATTTGCTTATTATCTTTTTTCTTCTTCCGTGTAATAACCTCCTGGAATTTCTCATGTAAAAATGTAACACCTGCAATAAAATTGGCTTCCACATTACCATAACTCACTATTTTATATATGTATGCAACTATATTAGCAGCCACACATTCCTCCTTAACCGTCACCTCTTCATGTGTCATCCAAATAAACCACATTATTATATAAGGTATCACAGTTCTAATATGATTTGTATTCACTCTCAAATTCCACCACGCAATACACTGTTCCATAGTATGCCACCCCAAATCCGGTGCCTACAAGTCAAACCCCGACCCAATATGTCTCCATACCTTAACTGCATATGCACAAGAAAATAACACATGCATCAAAGATTCCTCCTCCATTCTACAAAGGATAAATTGAGATGGAACACACAACCCCTTCAATTTTAAGATGTTATCAGTAAGGAGTAGAGTATAACAAGCTCGCCAAATAAAAAAAGACATAGAAGGAGATAGCCACTTGCACCAGACATTTTTAGAACAATCCACTTTCACCCAATGAAATAAATTTTGATAAATAGCTTTTCTTACAGAGATGTTAGGGTTATGTTTCATAAGTATTTCGTCTTTTTTTGACCTATCAAATTGAATCTTGAAAATTTTTCCTACTAAATCAAATCATTCCCCACAAGTGCATACAACATCTCCATAATCCAGCTATTTCCAACCCAGCAATCAGCCACTTGTATGTTACGTCATCTAGTTCATCCATATGCTAGATATCCTTCCAAAAGGAAAGATGGCCTTCCCCAAGATTCCAAAATATATTTTTATCAGCATATGATCTCACATTTAGCAAGTCTTTCCAAATTTTAGAGACACCATTTATAACCTCCATTTGAGAAGGGTGTTTCCCCTTACAGTATTTAGCAAACATATAATGGGCCCAGATGGATTTTAATTCTCTAAAGTTAAGCCACAATTTTATGCAGTTTATTTGAGCGATATGATCAAGATCTTTGAAACACAATCCACCTACAAAAAAAGGTTTACATACTTTTTTCAAGAAGCCCGCACTTTCTTCCGTTGGCCACAAGCCCATAGGAATTTATTAAATATTTTTTCAACCATTGAATGGGTACTCGATTTGATCCTCAACAAATGTAAAACATACAGAGGGACACACTTTTCAACATTGTGATTCTCCCCCCCCAAAAGAGGAAAAAACTAGTCCACACGCTAATTCTCGCCTTGATTTTTGCTACCATCTCATCAAATTGGATATGCTTTTTTCCTCCCTTAAGAAGATTCACCCCCAAATATTTGAGAGATAAGAAACCACTATATTGGTTCAACCATCTTCTTACTCCCATATTCACATTTTTACCAAGAAAAGATGACATTTGTTACGTTGAAAGACATACCATAATTTTTTAAAAAATTTAAATGAATTTTATGTACCTTTGTCACCACATACTTCTTTGCATTTGTAAATAATATCAGATCATCAGCGTATGCAAGGTGGCTAATCATCATAGAAGCTCGATGAAGATACTGAGTTCCAAGACATCTTCTTCACAAATCATTAACCATTCTGGAAAAATAGTCAAAAACAAGTATAAACATCGTTGGAGAGAGTGGATCACCTTGTTTTATTCCTTTGCCCGAAGAGAATAAACCATTTGAGTTCCCATTTATACGCACAGTGTAGTGGTTACCTTCCAGTCATCTCTTAATAAAATTACAAAAGTCCTCCTGAAAGCCTCTCGCATTCAGCACATTTAGTATGAATTCCTAGCTAATTCTGCCATATGCCTTTTATAAATACAAATTAATGTTTAAATTGTCCCCCTCTCTTTCCTATCTAGATCAGTTATTAGTTCCAGAGCCAGCAGAATATTGTCAGTAATGCTTTTGTCATTTATGACGGCAGATTGATTTTTTTCAACTATCTGGGGTTAGATGAGGTTGCAATCTAGCCACTACGATTTTGCTGATCAATTCAGATAAAATTGATGTTAAACAGATGGGTCTAAAATGTTCCCAGGATGTTTTATCCCTACCTTTCGATATGAGAACAATAGCGGATATGGAAAAAAATTTACACAAATCATGCCACAAAAAATATTTTTGTATTACAGGGATTCCCTAATCCTTAATGGCGTTCCAACTCGCCTTATAGAACTCAGTTGTGAAATCATCTGGTCCAGTTGCTTTACTGTCATTTATAAATTTTAACGCTTCCCATATTTAACCCTCTGTCGATATATCAATGAAAATTATTTCACTGTTGTAATGTACCTGATCTTTTAACATGTCAAGATCAATATTTGTGCTCAACCACAGCTACTAAACAAGATTTCAAAGTATGCAACACCACAACTGCTTATGTCCTCCTGTGTAGTGAACCAACCATTATCCTCATTTTTAATTCTCAATTTTGTGCTTATTATTCTTCTATTTTTTATGCATGCATGCCAATAATATGAATTTCTGTCTCCCTAAAGAAAATGACATTTTCTTGTTTTCAATTTAAGAAGTCCTTTCAGTTTATCGTCAATTTCAGTTTGTAATGCGCCTCCTCAAATTCTCCTCACATGCTCACTTACCTCATCTAGCGGTTCCAGCCAAGTTACCTTATCCTCCACTTCAATCATCTTTTTATTCACATCCTAATATTACTACAAATTCCATTGCTTTAGTGCACTAGACAGTTTTTTATGCAATTAGCATAACGCATGCCATGCAATACCCCCTTCTTTTTTCAACCTATTTCTTTAAAACAGTTGATGAAGTCACCATGATTTATCCAAGTATTTAGAAATCTAAAATTAATTTGTTTAGGTTTCCCCATGATGAAAATAATCAACAAAAGTGGTTGATGATCAGAACAAATACTGGGCAAATGAAAAATGTTAGTTAGATGAAAATTTAACAACCAACATTGATTAGCCAAAATTCTATCCAACCTTTCAAAAACCATTCCCCTTTTCCATATAAATATTGAGCCAACTAATCCAAGATCAAAAAGCTTTGCATCCTGGATGGGCTTATTCAACCCCAACATTAGATTGGGCTCCATCAAATTTCCTCCTCTTTTCTCAGCATTACATACGATCATATTAAAATCTACACCCATAATCCAGTTCTTGCTAATATTTTCCCCAAGTAGGATTATTTTGTTCCATAACTCCAATCTTATTTTTTGAGAAGTGCTTGCATACACAACAGTAGCCCATCCTTTTAATGTATCCAGATAAAACTTAACATGCAAGGACTATGTATCATCTTCCATGAGATGAAGATTCAGCTCTTTCCCCAAAAAAAGCGACATCTTATTTTTTACATTTGAGGCAAAATTAAATCCAGTAAATTTCTTCACTATTTTATTCTTGTTAGAACCAACTAAAGGTTTCATAATTGCAAATACGACAATTTATGGGCCCTCACTAAGTGTTTCAGCCAATCAAAGAAATAAAGGTTCAATATCCCCCTGATATTCAAAATCAGTAAATTAATCATAGTTCGAGAATATACCTCCTAGTGGTTCTAGAAGTGGCATACTTGTTATCACCATCTGACAGTGATTGAAGTTCCGCTTGAATAAGATTGCTACCTTTCAAGTATTTCAATTCCTGTTTGCCTCTTTTCTTTCCATCTTGATTTCTGAAAGGTTCATTTCTCCTCAATAGCATTTCTCATCTCCTTCAACTTCTCCAAAACATTTGTGCCCCCCACATTGGTATCATTAACCCCTAAGTAAAACGCCTCTTCAAGTAAAATACAACGATATTGTTTCTATAGTAAAGATCCTGCCACAAAAAATATTTTGTATTGGAGCCCGCTCCACCATCGCAACCTCCACACCCACATCACTCTTCTCCGCCTCCTCACAGCACACAACCTCCCCATCCACCTCAATTTCCATTAGCAAAATTTTCTTTCCTTTCTCAACGCATAAACTATTCTCCAAGCCAACATTGTCAGACTGATGTACCTCGAGTTTCACATTCTCCACACTGACCACACTATTTCCCTGCAATAATTCATTAGAAGTAGGTGCAAGATTTACGTGAGAACTCTCCTTACGCTATTGCAAAACTTCATTTACATTTTTGTGATTCTTAGGCACATTTACTTTAAATTCCAGGTGTAAAGCATAGCAATTCTCCACAAGATGAACGAAAATACGACAGTTATTGCAGTAACGAGGATTCTGCTTCTGCCAATGCCCGTTATGCGCCGAAACAATCCATATTTCTTCAGACACCGCACTTGTGGTTTCCCTCTCAACCAAAACTCTCGCTGCAGAGGGTCTCGTTAAGATTGTAAGTCGAAACATCGGTCAAAGATAGCACCTTGGGAGAAACTGATTTCATGATTAAACAGGTGTATCTTTAAACCTGAGAATCTAAACCAAATCGATACAATTGGTGGTTCAGTTTATGGATCAAAGTCCACTGACAATTTCAAAATCTTCATATTCCTGTTCTCGATTTGCATATACTTCTTAGCAAAAATTTTAGATTAGTCTTCTTTTTGATTCAACTGTATAAGAACATTCTACCATTTAGTAAACTGACCTTCCATTCCCCTGAAAGTTTAAGATTCACAAAAGCTGCCCAAATTACCTCTATTCTCGGATACCCGTAAAAACATTTACCAACTAAAGAAAACTTACAAGATGCTGATAGCACATTTGTAACATTTTCCAAGAGGAAGATAGCAGGTTTGTCATTCTTCCTATCACTCCTCCGCACGAACTGTAGACAACAATTCCCAGATAATTTGTCAGGGTACACTTATGGGAAAATAAATTCCCTCACAACAGATTTAGTCTCCAAACTCCGATTACTCACCACCTCGACGAACGAAGGGTGTTACATGTCTCGATCTAACACCCCCAAAAAAACCAGAAAACCAAAAGCGCGCAGTTGCAACAACACTGCAATAAAACAATCACAATAAACGAAAGCAAGAAAAGGGGAAAAGGTAAACCGAACGAAAAAAAACTGTAGAACAAAATGACAAAAACCAAGAATCTCACCTCTAAAGCAATAAAAGACGATCTAACCCAAAACTCCACCAAACAAAAAAAACACAAAAGAAAAACAACAAACAAACAGAGAAACAAACCTAAAAACCACAAACCTGACAACAACAACAAAGTAAACAACAACCACTAAAAGCAATGGAGAAACCAAGAAACTAAAACTAAAATCCCCACCAATAACCACAAAGCACAGAGCTACAACAAAATTACACCACCGAGAAACCTAAAACAAATGAAAATAAGAGAAAAAAACACTAAAAAACCAAGAAGGGGGGGCACGGTAGAAACTAGTAGAAAACCACAAAAAAGAAAACAACACAAACATAAAGGAAAAAGTTGCAAACCAAAAAAGCCAACACACAGTCATAGGACCACAAAATCCATGAAAAATAAAGTAAAACAAACTAGTGAAACTTCACCAAACACACAACCGAAGAAAGGGACCAAATAAAAGTAAAATCTAGAGCAAAAAGGCAAATGAAGAGGCTAGATCTCACCATAATGCTGGAGAATGAAAACCAAGGAAATGAAGATGGAAGATCGACAGAGCTGCAAATGGCGTAGTGAATCAAAGAAGACGAGGTCATGCTTAGGATGCGGGTGAATAACGCGATTCTCAAAACAATACGCTTCTTCATTGGTGCTACATTTTTTTTTTTTGGTATAATTGCAAGTTTTGGAGTTTTTTTTGTGTTTTTGTATTTTGGAGCACATTTTTGCGCAATGTTGTACTCGGGTTTGGTGGAACCGTAGGGGTGCGTAATGTAGTTTTTTATTTTTCTTGTGGGTTCTGACTACCTATACTTGTAAGCAATTTTTTTTTGGGGTAATAAAATAACCCATGGGTTTTCCAAAAAAAATTATGCCTTCAATGGATGTAATTTTATAAATTATAAAAAAGATTTTTTTTTCCAAATGTCTCTCATGAATAGTCTGGAGCACAAGATTTTAATAGACTTAATACCACCCAATGTTTTTAGAATATTTAGTACGATTTACTACTTATGGAAAATATTTTTGTAGGAATGGAATTCACATATTTGGTTGCACTTTTCATAACATGAGGTCTGCTTTTTTTTCCTTTGTATCCATATGTTAAATGTCAGCTTTGCCTGATTTCAGATTCTGTGGTCAGCTTCCTAAGGGTCTGTTTAGGGCAGGTGCAGATTATTGATAATCTGCTGAGAAACAGCTGATCCAGATAAGTTGTTAATCAGCAACTGATCTGGATAAACTGGTTGTTTGTTTGGTTTATGCGTTTGGAAACGTTGATTTGCAGTCGTTTCTGGATAAACGATCATTTTACCCTTGTCAAGCAATGTTGTTTACGACAGAATTGTCATAGCTATAATAAATCTATTATTATTTGTTATTCATTTTTTAGTGCAATCAATATTTGTTATAATAGTACAAATTTAAACTTAATATTAATAATAGACAAAATATTTATATATATCAATTTTAAACTATTTTATAATTCAATAGTTTAGTAAAATTATAAATACAATTATAATTTAACTATTATGTTTTATTTATACATTTAATACTAAATAGTTATTTAATATTGGTATTATTAATAATGTAATAACAAAATTTATTAAATTTTATTGTAAATTAAATATGTGTTTCATTATTTATAAATATTAAAATATTAATATTATATATGTATTATTATAAATTAAGTGTGTTTTATACTATAAATATATCTTAAATTTAATTTATTTTTAAGATATAATTTAACTATATTTTGAATATTATTTAGTTAACATTATTATAATAAATTTTAGTTAAATGTATTTATTATACTAAACTAATACATAAACATGTTATATAATTTAGTTAATGCTTATTAAATAATTTTCAAATAAATATACAATAGTTTTAACTATATATTAACTATTAGAGTATTATATTGTATTACTTTATTTATAAATTATATTTAACTATGTATACTTTTAATTTTGTTTAAGTTAACATAGTAAAAATAAAAAACACTAATTATAAATATAGTTTATAAATAATATATAACTATTTAATTATATATATATATATATATATATAGTAATATAAACAGTTATGTATAAATTAACACATTGATAAAAAAATTTAGTTATATATTAATGTACTAAAACTACGTTATTAAATACTTAATATTATATATTTTAAGTATGTTTATAAGTCAATATTTAATATTTACTAATTTAACACCGCAATATCACCTGAATACTGCTGCAAATAACACCACAAAACACTGCAAGTCAACGACTGGCAAAAGACACGAATAATGCCACGAATAACACCGCGATAACACCTGAACACTATAGTAAATAACATCACTAAACACCGCGAATCGATGGCTGGCAAAAGACGTGAATAATACTGCGAATAACACCGCAATACCACCTGAACAACTACCATGAATAACACCGGGAATAACAATGGGAATCAACAGACGTGCGACAGCGCGAATAATACTGTGAATAACACCTTGAATAGCACCACAAATAACATCAGATGCACGACCGCACAAATAATACCGCGAATAACACCGAAAACGCAACCATACAAATAATACCGTGAATAATATCAGATGCACTACCGCAGGTAGGGCAGGGCCGCAAATAATTTTCTCCAAATACGGGATGCGGGGTCGAACCCTCGGGCGGCATTTAATACAAAAGGAAACCAGCTTATCCAACAAGTAGTGAAGACAGAAAACAAACACCAATTTTGGCATTTTGAAAACGCCCCACAGTTGTTCCGCTAACCAAACAGGCCCTAAATTTCTGTAAGGTAAAATTTGTTTGATATGTTCTCTATTATAAATAGGTTTTAATAAACTTCATAAACTTTCCAAACCAGCATTGCAATGAACTAGGAGAGAGAATTCACATAAATATTGAAAAAAATTACTCTTCAGGTAAAGTATTATGAAGCTAAAAGTTGCAAAAGTATCAAGCTACAACCAGATCATAATTTCTATTCAACATTCTAAGGCAGGAAACTAGGATAAAGCAAATGTACCCTAATAGAAAGATTCGAAGACGGAAAGTTGAAAAAAATGTTTTACAATCAGATGCAACCAAACATTTTCTTTTATTGCATAGAAAAAAAAAATTGTTCTTATGGAGATTCATTGCTCCAAAAAATGTTACAAACTGTACTAGACCATGACAAAAGTTTTGTTATTAGGCCCATTAAATTCATATGCTCTAGAGGAATAGACAATCCTATGATAGCAGTTCTGAAACCTAATAATTGTATGATGATGCTATGTTTTCAAGACATTTAAAACACCTGCCTATGGAAAAAACATAAACAAAAAAATTATTTACAAAGGTAGAAAGCTGAAGTGTTTTGAAACCAGATGCAACCAGGCAAAACTTTTTTTTTTATGTATCAAAGAAAAAAGTACAGATACCATGGGGTGAAAAATGTATTAAGAAAAGGAATTGAATGATTCTGAAGTAATTCTCATCAGGAACTATATCGTCATAAAACATTGTGGGCTATTAAATCTACAAACAACTTATACTCCACAGGCATAGACTACTACATTAAAGAATTTTATAACAGAGTTCTTACAAGAAACATCTCGTAAAGGAAATAGAGCTCAATTTAACTAGTTTGAACATCGAGAAATATAGAAACTGCAACCATTGTTCTAATAAACGAGCCCTAACTCATTTTTTCATGCTTCAAAGCAATGTTCTACCAAACAGTTTGGGAGCTTTAGGCTTGACGCTTAAGCTTTTCTAAGCTTTTCTCATTCTCTTGGAATGTTCAAAAGCTAACAACACATTATGCCAGAAGAATAATCAAACTATCATATCTTGGTCAACTTAGGTGCCCACTTCACCCATTGCCATTGAATAAAATTTTCCTCCTTATTCTATTTTCTTTTCTTAGTTCATTTCTTCAGAACATACAATTACAAAACCAAGATTAAAAAAAAGCCAATTCACTCAACTTTCCAAGATTTTTGATGATTTATAGTCATAGAAAAGATAAATGTTTATTATACCTCAGTGTAATAATTTACCAAACGAATGATCTAATTAATTCATTTCACATGAATACTCATTTTTCTCATACCCTCAGTAAGATAATAATTTGGTGTCAAACCCATGGTGGATGTGATGTATAAAAATAACCCAATGCCATAGAATTATCGAACTAATTCTTTATATGTATAATGTATAATTAATGGCAATATTTGTTTTAATGTATTTAGAGTTTTTCAAATTTCTTAAACTTTATTTAATAGATGGCTAAATCTTTTAAACATACAAAATACAACAGAACCGAACTAAATTTAAATTTAAGAAGCATAAACGCTATGCTTTCAAATGTTTTCTTTCATGCTTTCACTTTAAACACTTCCCAAAGGTATGTTTCATTGTACACACACGAGGGTTATACAAATTTACAAAAGAATGGCACTAATCATCACTACAAAACATGTTTAAAGTGTTAGCACATCAACAAAAAGATAACAATGATAAGGACCTTGTATTCAGGACAAATGGGGAAAGGCTACTCACCTAATATCGAAAATTTAAAATTCTCAACAAAGATCTATGAAGTTGGCACTCAGATTACTCCACGTCAGCTTAGTTACATGTAATCAGAGAATATCTAAGCATTTCTAGAGCGTAGTTAAATAACAGGCTCCTGAATCCTTGCTAACTCAAAGAAGGATCGTATGCAAATAACATGGATAAAAAAGTATGAGTTCACCAGCAAATTGTCAAAATCTTGCCTACAATCCCTGCTGATTCTGACCTTTATTGTAATTACACATACACATTAAGCTCTTCCGCTTAATCATGTGACAAACATACAATTAACCCCTCATTTATGTTATGTTATAATTGCTGATAAGAATGATGCTGTAATTTTGGCAATCTGCATATGATGTAAAACTAAGTTACACCAATAAGACTAATGACTGACGTAACATGAATATGATTTTTTTTTTTTTTTTTTTTTGGGGGAATATATGAATATGATTTAAAGCAGCATGGTTTTATCATCAGTTAAAAGAGTCTCATTCACACGTTCCTTGTCAAAAGCAACATTTGAATGGAGAAAAGAAGCTACCAATACCCAACAAGTTTCAATATCTTTCTTATCATGCCATTAAACGACGACATTTCCGCCAAAGTCAACATTACCATTATTCCAAAAGAAGCAAATGGAAAATCATCATCCGATGAAATCTTGTCACAGGAACTTCCTCGGTGGCCTTCCCCAGTCCTCATCTTGCATGTGCTGTCAAAGACAAAAACAAGAAGCAATTCGAGATTAGGGCTTTCAGACCATCATAAGGAAATATCAGAGCAGAAAAAAACTAGATTTCAAGAGATCTTACAAATTCATTAACGATGCCCTTGTAAATGAGGATTGGAACGGCTAAGCCGAATAATCCAGCGATCGCTAGGTTGCGGCGAGACCAACGAAAGGTTAACTCAAGGTTCTCCCGAGCGTGATTCCAATCCTCTATGAACTTGTTTTTGTTTACTCCCATGCCACCCGCCATATCTACCCTGTACCTTGTTGATCTGCCTCAGTTCTCGCCGTCCCGCTCTTAGTATGCTCACGGGCCTCCCTGACCGTGAGTGCAGGGGCTTTACATTCACATTATATTCTCGGTCCGTTTTTTGACAGTGAAAAATAATCCATATTTGATATAATAAATTATTTTTAGGTATTTATATAGCTAATATTTAATTTTTTATATTTATATATATATTTTTGACAGTGAAAAATAATCCATATTTGATATAATAAATTATTTTTAGGTATTTATATAGCTAATATTTAATTTTTTATATTTATATATATAATTATTTACATACACCATCACATATTCAATCATTATATGTCTACGATCAAAATTTTTATATGTACAATTTCTACAGTCAAATATCATTACTATATTGTAAAATGTACATTGTAAACTAATGTTATAGTTTCTCATCCTCAAAGAAAATTATAATATTGTAATTGTAATTGAAACTTAAATGCTTCAAATGAATATACATATGTCAATGAAAAGCTAAAATTCAGGTAGGCATTTAAATAGATTGGTTTGTGATACAAACTAATTTTTATCACTCATTATTGATTGTGCCCATTTTAAATATCTATCGCCTCTTAAAAAAACAAGAATTGATGAATTTAGTAAGAAGCTTGAATATGCTTTGTCTTAATTTGAGATATATATACTATATTGCTGCAAATATATTTGCAAGTCATCTGAATTCAATAGATAATTTTTTTCTCATTCTCATCTTCTGTTCAACTTTTTTATTAAACTTTTACCTTTGAAATCAAAGGTATCAATTTTATACATCAAATATTTTTTAATCATTGAAATGAAATTATATTACCAAAAAAATAGACATTACTTGTAGTTGTTCCCCCAAAACTTGTAGTTAATCAAGACAGATCAAATAATTCAAAGATTGAATAGAGATGTTGAGGTTTGATGAAATCTTAGGAGAACCCTTGCTCTTTTTATAATATAGCATCAACTACTTCGATTAATGAACGATTGAATTCTTAAATTGAAAACAACATCTATTTGAAATACTAAGTACTGTTCAGATGAACAATAATCAAATTTTAAATCTTTTGAGCTAAAATTATCCACCACTCTGTTTGAAATGAATTTAAGCACATGAATTACGAAGTAGTAAGTAAAAATAGTGAAATCCTAATTATGGACCTACAATATTCTCATTTTTTGAAAGACATTCATGGACACATAAGTTAAAAAAGAATATAGGAACTTATTCTTAATCTGAGAAGTGTGCAGGATGACTT
The DNA here is from genome assembly GCA_003013225.1 of Phalaenopsis aphrodite. Lineage (NCBI taxonomy): Eukaryota > Viridiplantae > Streptophyta > Magnoliopsida > Asparagales > Orchidaceae > Phalaenopsis > Phalaenopsis aphrodite. Next base: position 201,820 of record NEWO01000568.1, read on the forward strand.
AGCCAGAATAGATAATGAGATCTATTCTAACAACAAGTCAGGATGTTACATTAAGGCTTTGTTTGGTGCATTTGCAGCTGCACTGCCCTAGGAAGGTGCTGTGAGGAAGTTGGTTGTATGTTTGAGGCAGCTGTGTGAAAATAGTTGTGGAGTAGTTGTTTCAGAAAAAATGACAATTCTGTCTCTATTTATTAAAGCTGTTTAAAACAGAACTGTGACGCCCATATATTTGAAACTTTAGAAGTAGAAATTTAAGAAGATTTGTGCAATTTGAGAAGATTATCGGTTTTGATAAAAAATTGAGAAGATTTGTGCAATTTAAATTAATGTTGCCCTATAACTACATCCAACAAAATGAAAAGTTTAATAAATTTCATTTGTTTTTAACATAATTACAAAATGTGAACAACCAAAAGAGACCTTAAGGAAAGAGTGTTGAAACGTAGCAAATACCAAGAAGATGGTCTTTTAACAGCAGGTAGATATTGTAGAGGGAAAATGAAGATATTATTTTATTAAGCGGTTTCTATGAGCGGTTTAAATATCATTAGTGCATATATGCATATAATGTAAAATAAAAATTACATATATTATATAATTTGAGACTGACCACTAAAAGATACTTTTTTAATCCTTTGTTAATTGAAACTTTGGTGACCCTGATGAATGTGATGTTCCCATCGTAGCTGGTTCTTCCAAATCTGTATTCTGACCAGCAACTTTACTCGAAGAGAAATGAGCTACTAGAACGGTAGCTTCTATTGAAGGAGGAATGCTCTAAAAAAAAAAAGGCAACAAACATGTAAATTCATAAAGCAATACCATCTTCGCATTGAATGTAAAATAAAAATTCATAAAGCAATACCAACCTCACAATTTGTGGAAAAGAAATGTGGATGTGTTTTATCGTTGGTTTTTTTATTGCTTTGGTTTAATTTCAATCAGATGGGATTTTTTTTGCATAAAACACAATACTTGAATATTTACATGAAACTTAGAATTTCATATGTACATATGTATACCACTCAAAATTTTGAAAGCATATCAAAAATATCACAGCAGCTGACTTCTTAGAAGTGAAATAAACCTTTTCATGCATATACCAAGATTATGGTTCATGATAGGTATTTGGGACCAATAAAATTTAAAGGATGTAACTAGTGCATATGTTCAGTAATTGCTCCAAATGAAAAGAATAGAAATTGAAACTTCAGCCCAAAACAAGGAATTCTTAATGGTGATGCTCATTAATCTTATCTATGAGAATTTTATTAAAAATCATCAGAGGTGCAATCTCAAATTTATTATGTGTAAAAGAAAATAACTCAATGTCTAGCAATAATACAAGGTTGCACTCAATGCACAATTCTCCCTGTAATGCAAAGACTACAAAAGGATTGATATCAGGAAAAGCATAAAGCAGAATAATTTATGAGATAGGATAAGCATTTCGTTTGAAGAACACCTCATCCATAATCTTTTTGCTAGAAGCAACCATTACTGATGATCATATGCTTTAGTTCCAAAACAAGTACAAACTACATGGGATAATAATGACATAAGGTTGAAGATGCAATATTCTTATGAGTTAGGGGTGTGTTAATGACAATTTTCTGACAAAACTAAAATTTAGCAGTTGTTCAAACCATTTAGCTTTTTAGTTTAATACCAGAGAAGAGGAATGGAAGTGCGGTGGACATGGAGAAGGATAACAATGTCGCTTGGGCGAAGGTAGTTCTAGACCGTCCATTTCACGGCATCGACACTCTCATCGCTTAGATCGACAGCAATCGCTATCGGGCCATGGGAAGAAGTGTTGGGGCTCGCTGCCGCCGTAGATGAGAAGAACAAGGGAGGTGAAGAAACCTGAATCGTCTGTGCCACTATAGCAGCATAGGCAATGTTGGTTCTGGGTGTTCTGCGTCTGCCATCGTCCATTTATGGAAGGTGAGAAAGAACGAGTCAAACTGCCAGAGAAGCTGAACAAATATGAGAGAAGAAGAATGAACAAACGTTAGAGAGATACCAACCAACAGACACGAGAGAAGGAGGGGGAAGGAGAAAATCTTTCTTTCGGGTAATAACCCGAATGATCAAAGCTTTGATCGAAGGGGCAACTGGTAAAAACAGGATCGCAGAGCTCCTCTTCCATGCCCCCAGACTGTAAATTTTGGCAGTAGGGTGCCGCAAAGCTCTCCAGCCACTCCCCCAAAAAGACCCTAATGTGAATAGCTCAATTACTACCTACCGTAAGAGCTAGTGCATAACTTAGAAGTAGTCTTCTAGGCAATGGATTCTAAGGTTCTTTCGTGGTGTGCAAGGACTATACCAGAGAGCTGCACATACTATACTGGGTTTGCAGAGTCAAGAGATTGAATTATCAAATCATTTGTGGAGATTTAGGCTAATGAACCCAAAAGAAATTGTTAAGTTTATTTTTTTGTTTGTTTGTTTTGACTTGTTTTAGATTTTTTTAGGTTTTTGATGACTATGATTAATAAAGATTTTTAGCTAAAATATTATTTGCATCAAACTTAGTTCAATTAGTCAATGTACTACTCCGTCATACCTAGAAATACAATAAAAAACACCGAACCAAAAACTTTGAATAGTGACAGCCAACCCATTCCACCTAATACATACTAGATGTGTTTAATAATCCTTCCTAGGGTGCAATGACCATACTAGGTTGAATACTAGATTGATAGAGCCAAGGCACCAATTATTGTTGAGGTCAGTTTACTTAACAAAACTAATGAACCTAACAAAAGACAGAGAATACTTTGGTCTTCCATTGAGCCATACTAAGCTTACAACTTTATCCTAACTCAGATTTACTTGACTCAACTCATTAACCTACATCAGCAACCGCAACATGCTAATTAAGTTAATGAACCTCTCCATTGTGATGAAGCCACAGGGGCATACTCCAATTCAGATAGATCCTTCAGTCAGATCTGTGGAATGGAATGGTGAAGGCCAAGCCAGATCTAGCTGCCTTATCCACAAGGATTCCAATGGCAGTACTAAAAGAATATTAGCTATTTTCTATATTTTCTCAACCATCATATGAATTGCATAACCAAACTCTTGTCGATTAACAGTCCATAAGCTAGAGGAAGGGAAAACAACATGAAGGCATTAAAAAAACTACACAATTTAGACAGGTGCTTGATGAATTGCCCAAGATTTATAAGTCTACAACGTATCATTGATAGGACCTGAAAATGCATCAACATCTCTTAGCCCCACCGCATTAAGGGAATTAGTCCACTCCAACCCTAAGTACAACGTTCCAACTCAAAGGTAGGCAATGACTGACTCTAGCGATCAGTTACATAAACATAAATAACTTTTATCTTAATTTTACTCAGTTAAGGTGTCAGCTCTTTGGGGCTGATTTATCAAATCAAGAAGACAGGCTCTGAAGGAAGGAACAAAGGATATGTCTATTGGTATGCAAAAAGCTAAACTGAGAAAAAGCTCATCTAAAAGATTCACTTCAACTTAGAATTACCAAATTAAAGGACTAATTCACAAAACCAACCTTGACTAGCCTATAATTAATCAACCTAGTCACATAGCTATAGGAATTTTGTGATAATCGGTATATCTGTCAAATAAAGTAGAAATATCTATGCCCCGCTAGCTTTTCTAACATTTGATTTAGAAAGGGTAGAGGAAAGGGATATTTCCTTGCAACAAGATTTAGCCTTCTATAATTAATTCAGATTCGCCACCCAGTGACTTGTTGAGTTGGAATTAATTCATTTCTATCATTAACAGATACTGTCGCTCCTCATTTCTTAGGAACACAATAGATTGGACTAACCCAAACAATGTTCGAGATAGGATAAATAATTCCAGCATCTAACCACTTTATAATTTCTTTCTTTAAAACTTCTTTCATTACTGAGTTCAGTCTCCTTTGAGGATCACCTCTTGGCTTATTATTCTCTTCCATCAAAATTTGGTGCAACAAATGGAAGGACTAATATCTTTAACGTCAGCTATCGTCCATCTAAAAGCTTTTGAATAATTTTTTAAAGTTTCCATTAATTTTTTCTTTGTACTTCAGTTAGGTCTGAGGATATTATAACAGGTAATGTAGATGAATTGCCTAGAAAAAAATACTTTAAATACATAGGTAGAACCTTCATATCTAGTTCAGGAGGTTTTTCAATTGAAGGACTGGAAGATTTAGTATTTTCACTAGTGTCCAACAACTTAAAATTTTCCTAAACATAATTTGTATCCTCATTAATCTTTTCAATTATTTTATCTTTCAGATCAGTATCTTCTTCATTCTCTAGTTCTTGTTGTTCCATTTTATTTTCATAATTTTATTTGAAATAGCTTTTACTTAAATGATTGATAAGTTCCACTTTGAAACATTCATCATCTCTTCCCTTTGTTGGATATTTCATTGATTTTGATATATTAAATGTAATTTCCTGATCATTGACTCTCATGGTTAATTCACCTCTTTGCACATCTATCATAGTTCTTCTAGTAGCAAGAAAAGGTCTCCCTAAAATAATTGAAATTTATTTGTCTTCCTCCATATTTAATACAATTAAATCAACAGGAAAGATAAATTTATCCACTTTTGCTAACACAACTTCTATAATTGCCTTCGGGTAAGTGATCGATCGATTAACTAACTTAAGACGTACATACATGAGAAAAATCTCTCATAAGCCTATCCTTCAAAAAATAGATAGAGGCATAAGGAAAATAAATAGAGGCATAATGTTAATGCTAGCCCCTAAATCACACAGAGCTTTCCTATAAAATTTTTCTCCTATTGAACATGGAATAGTAAAACTACAAACATCTTTAAGTTTTTGAGGAAAATTTTTCTGAATTATAGCGCTACAATTTTCACGAAGGGCAACAGTCTCATTTTCTATAAAATTTCTTTTTTTGTTAAGAATATCCTTCATAAACTTCACATAACTCTGCAATGTTCCAGAGCATTAGCAAATGGTATATTAATAGTTAATTTTTTTCAAAAACTTTGAAAAATATTTATCTAGCTTCTATTGTCAAAGTGTTTGAGAAAATGAAGGTGGCGGTCATTCTAAATCGATCTTCATTGGATAAATAAGTTTTTCTAAGTCTTGAGGAATATCTTCAACAAACTTTTCAATTTCTCTTCTCTTTCTCAACTTCAATTTCTTTTTGAAATCTCATCTATAATTCATTTCCAATTCTTAGTTGAACAGCTTTAACATGCTCTTTGTTCTAGTCTTTAAAATTAATTTTTGTATTACTAGAAAGAATTCTCTAAGACCTACTTTAAGTGTGTTAGCAATTTGAACAGTTGATTCTTAACATTTATAATTGTGGCTCTATAACTTTGTAATTGATTGCTCGTATGTAACACTACTTTTTCTATGTATAACTTCTTCTCCTTAAATTGTTAGTTAATGTTATCTTAGAGGATAAGTTGGTCTATAGTTAGTACTCCCTTGGTTGTTCCAGTTTCCTAATGGGTTTTGCTCAATTATTCCCCCATTGTTGGTTAGCACCACCAGAATTATTATGCCAATCAAAGCTAGTGTGATTATTCCAACATGGGTTGTAATATTTATAATAAAGGTTATTAGGTTAATTGTTAATTACATTTAAAGTCTCAAATGCAGGAATGTTAAAATCAACCATTTGCCCTAATGAATTTTATTCAATTACTGGAGATGTTTGAGATAAATTCATTCCAAATTAATCTATTTTTCTTGATATTGCAGCCACTTGAGATGCTAACATCAAAATAACATCAGAATCATGAACACTAGCTATTCATTTAGGATTTACCCTTATAGAAGGTCATTAAAAATTAATAGTAGTCATTTCTTCAATTAAAGAATATGCTTCATTAATAGGTTTTGTCATTAATGAACAAACAACAACATCATTGATAATAAATCTAAGAGGTCCACCTAACCCATTATAAAATGTTTGAATTTTTAACCAATCGGGCAAAGAATGTTGTGGAAACTTCCTAAGAAGTTCTTTAAAGCATTCTCTAGCCTATCATTTCTAAGCTGAACAGTCTTCCACGATGGAAAATAGTTAGCCAAAAATTTATGTGCTAGGTCACTCCAAGTTCTAATAGATCTAGGTCTTAATGAGTTCAACCACATTTTAGTCTTATCCCTTAAGCAAAAATGAAAAACCTAAGTCTAATAGCATCGTTAGAAACACCATTATATTAAAATGTGGCACAAAGTTCTAAAAAACTTGCAATAGATAAGTTAGAATCTTCAAATAGAGTTCCCCTAAACTGGTTATTCTATACCATTTGAATGATAACATGTTTTAATTTAAATGTGTTGGCTTCTACGAAAGGAATTTGTATACTATGATGAGTTTCGTCTACCATAGGGTTAGTGTCGACACTATTTTTGGTTGGAGGAGTTGCCTGTAAGAAGCTGCCGGTCACTGGAATTAAAATCTCGTCTCCAGCTTTGGAAGGACGTTTTAATTTACATATATATTTTTAGAAGAATATGAAATCAAACTGACCCAATATTTTTCATATTTTAAATGAAAAATCACTATACATCAAATCATGTATCTATCCCGAAGGGTAAACACATGACTTGAGGATGAAGCTCGATCAAATAAACTAAGGGATATATGACGTCCGTTTGGTCTGTAAAACCTTTGTATTTGCCGA
>NEWO01000568.1:232089-247219 GCA_003013225.1 Phalaenopsis aphrodite
CAAAATGCTGAAATTCATCAAGAGTTTAGACCTTTAAGAGATTATGCCAACCCTACTGTAGTTGAACGTCATTGTAGTATTCAAAAACCTAATGTAGTGGCTAATTCATTTGACATTAAACCTGCTTTTATCCAAATAGTTTTGAATAATCAGTTTGGAGGATCACCAACTGAAGATCCAAATTTATAACTTGTCAATTTTCTAGAATTGTGCGCTACATTTAAATACGATGGTGTATCGGATGATGCCATAAGACTTAAGTTATTTCCTTTCTCATTGCGGGATAAAGCTAAGATGTGATTGAATTCATTAGCACCTGGATCTATCAAAACTTGTGGTGATTTAGCACAAAAATTCCTTGCTAAATATTTTCCACCATAAAAAATTGCAAAGCTTAGAAATGATATTATACCTTTTAATCAATTTGAAGGGGAATTTGTTTATGAAGCATGGGAAAGATTTAAAGAAAGCTTAAGAACATGTCCACAATACTATAACAGATTGGTTAATAGTTTAAACTTTTTATAATTGATTAGTTGGATCTCTTAGATCAATTATCGATGCCACTGCTGGTTGTTCATTGATGTCCAAACCATTTCATGCGCTTATGCTTTAATTGAAGAAATGGATACTAATAATTTTCAATGGCCTTCTAAGAGGGTAAATCCTAAGAAAGTAGCCAATATTCATAAAACTGATGCATTTACCATGTTAGCAAATAAAGTTGGTGCAATTTAAAGAAAGTTAGAATAATTTCCATCATTGAAGAGAATTCGTTAGGCCAAATGGTAGATTCTCAAGCATCATGAGAAACTTTGAATGCCATAAATAATAAGCAGAATAACCCATATTCAAATTATTATAACATAGATTTGAAGAACCATCCCAACTTTAACTGGAATAACAATTTGGGTGGTAATAATCCCCAATGGGGGAATAACCAAGCAAACCCTTTGGGAAACGGGAATAACCTAGGGAATGATAATTATAGATCTACTTATCCTCCAGTTTTCAACAGTAATACACAGTTTAAGGAGAATAAGTTGTCTATAGAAGAAGTGGTGTTACAAATAGAAAATGAATTACAAAGTGAAGGAGCTACAATTAAAAATATTGAAAATCAACTTGGGGTAAATAACAAATTCATTAAGTAATAGATCCCAAGGAACACTTCCTAGTAATACTGAATCAAATCTAAAAGACCAGAACAAAGAGCAAGTGAAAGCCATTCAACTTAGAAGTAGAAGAGAGTTAGAAGGTCGGGTTCAAAAAGAAATTGAAGTAGACAGATAAGAAATTGAAGAATCAAAAGAGGACACTCCAAAAGATTATGAGAAACCTATTTATCTACTAAAAATTGATTTGGAAAAACCACCACCTCCATTTCCTTAGAGACTTTATTAGGAGAAGTTGGATAAGCAATTTTAAAAATTTCTGGAAATATTTAAGAAGCTTACAATTAATATTCCATTTGATGAAGCCTTAGAAAAAATGTCGAGCTATGTAAAGTTTATGAAGGATATTCTCAACAGAACAAGGAAGTTTGAAGAAAATGAGACTGTTGTACTTAGTAAGGAGTGCAGTGTGATAATTCAGAAGAAGCTTCCTGAAAAGCTTAAAGATCCTGATAGCTTTATAATTCCATGTGCAATAGGAGACAAATTTTATGAAAAGCTTTATGTGATTTAAATGAAAGCGTTGACCTTATGCCATTATTAATATTTAAAAGATTGAGATTAGGTACTACTGTAACTCTGCAGTTAGCAGATCGTTCAATAACATGCCCTAAAGGAGTCATAGAAGATGTCCTAGTGAAAGTGGATCAATTTATCTTTCCTGTTGATTTCATTGTGCTAGACATGGAGATAGATAAAGAGATACCTATCATTTTGGGGAACCCTTTCATATCCATAGGAAGAGCAATGATAGATGTGCAGAAAGGGGAATTAACAATGTGCGTCAATGATCAAACTGTTACTTTTAACATTTTAAAATAAATAAAGTACCCTGCAAAAGGGAAAGATAATGAATGCTATAGGATGGATGTTATAAGATGTCTAAGTGAATGCCATTTTAGAACTACTTATGAAGAAAAATAAGAAGTACAGGATTTGGAACACGAGAAGAAAAGGAATTAAATCAATGTGAAGATCTTTTATAGGAAAATTCAAACTATGTTCGAGAAAGTTTTGAAGTTTAGGACACGATAGACAAAGATAAATCATTTTGTCTATTTATTTAAAAACATCTAGAACTAGAGTTGAAGTTACATCCTGATCATTTAAAATATGCCTTCTTAGGAGATTCCTCTACTTTATCAATTATAATTTCCCCAAAATTAATAAAGGAAGAAGAATAAAGGTTGATGAAAATTCTGAAAAATTTTAAGAAAGCCATTGGATGAAGAATTGCTGATATTAAAGAAACCAGTCCTTTAATTTGTATGCATATAATTCATATGGAAGAGAACTGCAAACTCAGGCCTAATCCACAAAGGAGATTGAATCCTATTATGAAAGAAGTTATAAAGAAAGAAATTTTAAAGTTGTTAGATGTTGGAATTATCTACCCTATTTCAGATAGTGCATGGGTTAGTCCAATTCACTATGTTCCTAAGAAAGGAGGAGTAACTGTAATTTTAAATGAACATAATGAGTTAATACATACTAGACAAGTTACAGAGTAGCAAATATGCATTGATTATAGAAAATTAAATCTTTCCACTAGGAAAGATCATTTTCCATTACCTTTTCTAGATCAAATACTGAATAGACTAGCTGGGCATAAATACTTCTATTTTCTGGATGGATATACTGGTTATCACCAAATTTAAAGATCTCCTGAGGATCAAGAGAAAAAAACATTTACCAGTCCTTATGGTACTTTTGCTTTTAGAAGAATGCCCTTTGGTTTATGTAATGCCTCTGCTACATTTGATAGATGTATGATAACATTTTTTTATGATTTAATTGAAAAAGGGATTGAAGTATTCATGGATGACTTTTTAGTGTTTGGAACTTCATTTGACTCATGTTTAAAACACTTATCCAAAGTTCTTAAGCACTGTGAAGAAACAAATTTAGTCCTTAACTAAGAAAAATTCCAATTTATGGTAGTAGGAGGAATTGTATTAGGACATCAAGTATCATAAAATGGTATGGAAGTAGATCCCTCTAAAATTCATGTGATCGCTAATTTATCTTATCCAACAAATGTAAGGGAAATTAGAAGTTTTTTTAGGACATGCTGGATTCTACATGTGATATATTAAAGAATTTTCCAAGATTGCTAAGCCTTTATGCCATTTACTGGAGAAAGATGCAATTTTTAATTTTGATGAGGAATGCCTAAAAGCTTTTAAGTTATTAAAAGAAAAACTAATCACCACACTAATTATAGTTTCACCAAACTGGGAAAAACCTTTTGAATTAATGTGTGATTCTAGTGATTATGCTATTGGAGCTATTTTAGGACAAATATATGATAAAATTTTCAAAGTTATTTACCATGCTAGTAAAACTCTTAATGAAACTCAAATTAATTATATAACAACTGGAAAAGAGTTATTAACAATAGTATATGCTTTTGATAAATTTAGATGATATTTAATTGGAACTCATTGTGTAATGCATACATATCATTTTGCTATTAAATATTTAATGAAAAAAAAGGATGCTAAACCTGGACTCATAAGTTGGATTCTTGTTTTACAAGAATTTGATTTTGTAATAGTAGTTTGGAAGGGGATTGAAAATCAAATTGCTGATCATTTGTCCATGTTTGAATTGGAAAAACCACTATGTTTTTAAAATGAAATTAATTAAAATTTTCCAGATGAAAAATTGTTCACTATTAAAGAGTGGCGTGTTCCGTGGTATGTCGATATTGTGAATTTTATTGTTAGTGATATTATACCCTATGGAATGACATACCACCAGAAGAGGAAATTTATTTCTGAAACTAAGACTTATTTTTGGGAGCACCTATTTTTATATAAACAAGGAAAGGATTTGATGATTCGAAGATGTGTACCATTAAAAGAAACTTATGAGAGTAACCAAAAATGTCAAAATTCTGATTTTGGGAGACATTTTGGTGTTGATAAAACAACATACAAAATTTTACAATCATGATTTTATTAGCCTACAATTTTTAGAGATGTTAATGCTTATATCAAAACTTGTGATAGATGTCAAAGTGTAGCCAATATTTCTAGAAGAAATGAGATGCCCCTCAATTATATGCTAGAAGTTGAAATATTTGATGTTTGGGGATTGGATTTCATGGGACCATTTATACCATCTTTCGGGAGTTTATATATTCTGTTAGCAGCGGACTATGATGGATAGAAGCTATTACTTTACCTCGATGTGATGCTCAAAGGGTTGCAAAATTTTTAAAAATGAACATATTTTGTAGATTTGGGATGCCAAGAGTTATCATTACTTATGGGGGAAGTCATTTTAGAAATGCCATAATGGAGAAATTATTAAAGAAATATCATATAAATCATAAGATTGCTACTGCTTATCATCCTCAAACAAGTGATTTGACTGAATTATCCAGTTGAGAAATTAAAATAATTATGGAAAAATATGTGAATCCAACATAAATGGATTGGTCATCAAACTTGACTATGCTTTGTGAGCTTATAGAACTGCATACATAACTCCTACAGAAATGTCCCCATATAGGCTAATATTTGGAAAAGCTTGTCCTTTACCAGTTGAACTTGAGCATAAGGTATATTGGGCGATTAAAGAGTTCAATTATAATTTGAAAGATGCTGGTGAGAAAAGATTGTTACAATTAAATGAGCTTGAAGAGATAAGGAATGAATCTTATGAAAGTGCCAAAATTTATAAAGAAAAGATGAAGATATCGCATTATCAAAAGATTCTTACTAAAAAATTTCAGCTAGGGTAACAAGTTTTCTTATATAATTCAAGGTTAAGATTATTTCCAGGCAAACTTAAGTCCAGGTGGATGGGCCCATTTATTGTGATTAAAGTTTATTCTTTTGGAGATGTGGATATTAAAAATCCTAAATCTGAGAAAAAAATATAAAGTTAATGGACATAGATTGAAACCTTATTTTATAAGGGATCAACATAAGTTTACTGATGAAAGGATGTTGGGTTAACCAGAGTAAGCACTGGTTACGTCAGGCTGACGACGTAAAATCAAGCGCTTTGTGGGAGACAACTCATAGTTATCAGTGTGTTTTTATTTTGATTGTTGTTTTATGTGTGACTAAGAAATTTTATGGTATTATTTTTTTGACTATTATGCGTTAGTATTGAATTTAAAATTTTATTTAGTAATTTAAACAAGTTAAAATGAAAATTTGGACATTAAGTTAACTAGTACAAAATTGTGCATTGGCGCTTAAGCTCGGTAGTTTATAAACATGTGCGGAATTAATATTCTAGAAGGGAAAACTGCCTAGAAGTTAATAAAAATGTGACAAGGTAGTTTCTAAACGTGTCTAGGAGTTATTGGAAGGATTTATGCCCATAAATAGAAGGGTTTACTGAAGAAATTTCACCCCAGATCATTTCTAGCCCTAAAGTCTAAGAGAGAAATAGATTTTAAGATGATGTCTTCATGGGAGATGGATTTGAAGAAGGAGGAGACCATGAGGTAGAAATTCATTAGTCAAAGTGCACAAGATATGTATAACAGTTTCTTAGCCACTAGTATTGAAGGGATATCAGAGAAGATCAACAAAATTGAAAATACCATGTCTATACTGAAGGCTAAGGTATTGAAGATTCATGCACATCTTGAGCATATTGAATGACAATTGAAAATGCAATTTAGCCACACTAGTTATATAGAGGAAGCATATAAGGAGATGTTTATTAAGGAAAAGTGGATTAAAGAAGACTGCATCAGAGCACATCACCACCGTCCATTTTATCAACTTTATATTCCAGTTACCCTAGGAGAGACTAATGAAAGACCTGAATTTGTTCCTTCTAATGAAGAATGGAATTAAGTTCTATGTTTAAAGTTATGTATTTGTGTATTTAAAGAATCTGTCTTTAAGTGTTTAGTGTTTAAGACTTGCTTATAGTGTTTGTGTTACTTAGGTGTTTAATAGTGAAAAATTGCTAAGTGTTTGTGTTTAGGAAAATTTTCTCATCCAAGACTATTTAAAATGAGAACTAAGTGTTTAAATGTATTTGTACTTATTTGTGAATTAATATAAGTTTATTTGTGTGAAATTTGTGTTGTTTTAGCCTCAAATTGAAATAGTTATTAAAGAGAATTTTGAGATAAATGAGATTTACAGGATGTTGAAAATAGTCATTTAAGTGCTATGAGACAATTTAGGGGTGGTTCACTTTGGAAAATAGTGCATTTTAATTTAATTTAAAATTTTTAAAAATTGTGCGTTGAAGCCTAAGCGCCACATCTTGCGCTTAAGTGCAAGCAAACCCGAGACTAAGCCCCACTTACCCACGCTTAAGCGCTGATTTACAAAAAACTGGTTTTGTGAAATGTTAAAAGTGAAAATTTGACCAAAAAAGTGCCATTTTTATCCTCGTGTCACCTTCAACCTCTCAAAAAATGTGATTTTGGAGAGCTAGGGCACACCATTAAGTGGAGATTTCTTGGTGGAATCAAGAAGAAATTGCTAGATTTGGATTTCTTAAGGTAAGAGTTTTACTTCTTTGCAAAAAATTTTGAATTTTTACCTTGTATTTTGAGTACATTTGGAAGAATTTGAAAATTCATTATTTATGGTGAAAAATGAGGAAAAATCTATGGAAAGTGCATAGGAAGTGCAGTTTAAGGTTTTGAAAGTTTAGTTTAGTGGTTTATACTTGATTTTTGAAGTTATTATTGAAATTTATCAAATTTGTAGAATGACACCAAGAATGAAGAGGAGCAAAGGCAAAGCCCTTTTCGATTCAAGTAAATTTGTTAGTTCAAAATCTCAAGATCGATATAGTGATGCGGTGCAATCACACAAACTGATACATGAGCCATGTTTTAGAAATCTAGGTGGAGACATGGAAGATTTAATGGTTCGCCGATAGTGGGAACAATTCTGTTGTTTTTCTATTGTAGCAGTTATATCTGTTGTGGGGGAGTTCTATGCAAATCTCCCTGAGGCTGGAGACAATCGAGTTATGGTTCAAAGAAAGTTGGTACCTTTTTTGCCAGAGGTAATCAACTTGTTTTACCATTTACCACCATATACTTTATGTTTTTATGCAAACTATAGTCCCACTGAAGTGGAGTTAGACAATATTATTTCATACTTGACTATTGAGAGAGGACTTTGGAAGATTACCAATGAGAGGAGAGTAAATTTCCCAACTTCAAATTTTTGTGCACCTTCAAAGGCTTGGCACTATTTTATTTCTACTCGTATGCTTCCGACCAATCAGCTCAGTGAAGTGACCAAGGAAAAGCGACGTTGAACTATTGTATTCAAGAGGGAAAGCTCATCAACATTGGAGCTTTAATATGTCATACTATCATCAGTTCTGCTACAGCTATTACAACTACAGGTCTAGGATTTGTTTCCTTGATCTTTTCTTCATGTGAGCAGGCTGGATTTAAATATGATAGCTAGGAGGAAGTATTATTACCTCTAAAGCCCGTCACTGAGGTGAAGGTGAAGACTTATGTTGACCTTATTTTTGGTTGAGATTTAGTTTTTCCTCTTTAGTAGCCTAGGGTCTAGCCATAGGACTTTTCCTGTTGACTATTCTAAGAAAACTAGACATGAAACCCTCACCATTAGAAATTCCAAACTCTTCTCCACTCAACTTGAAGTTCTACATATTACTCTCAACCTCTAAATACTTAGTAGGTGGGGTCACTGTGGAGGAAACTCAAGATGAGTCACCCTTAGGATTGCTGGACCTTAGGGTTAACCTTGGGTGTTGGTCTGGAGTTAAGACACACACTACACTTACCTGCACCCACAATCACTCACAACCCTAAACTCAAATTTCTAGCCTAGATCCCTTGATCTTTTTGGGATACTCATGTAGATGGTCCCCTAAACCTACTAGCCCTAGAGCTATGATTTAGCTAAGACCACTATGTAGAGGACCCAAGATAGGGTTTCCATTGTTCCATGGCTTATTGGTGATGTTTGGTACCTCAACTCTACCAAAATACCCATCTTGGCCTTTTACCCCTAAAACACCCTCAAATTACCAAAATACCCCTCCATAGCTCAAAAGCCCAAAAATTTAAAAAATTCCCAATAAATTCCAATAAATCCCAAATATTGTCAATTTCATTTTTCTCAACTACCACATGACCCAATTTGACCAATTTAACTATCTTTCATCAAAATCCCCAAATTGCCCTTTAAAGACCCAAATTTCCCCAAATCCAACTCAAATGTCCATCAATTTGATCTCAATTGACTTTAATTTCAATCCTAAACTCAAATTCAAATTTTATATGAACAAAATAAACCAAATACAAGCTCAATTGGTGCATGATTTGAACCCAATTTTGATTTGGGTCAAAATCCCAAATTTGACCATATGACCTAATCTCACCAAATTGAACCCATAGCCTAGTCAATTGGCCTCAAGTAATGTTAAACAATCTTTATAACATTCCTATACATCAAAATCAACCATCATTTAGCCTTGGTGAAGCCTCAAATTCATTTGATTTTGTTCTAAATCCAAAATTCCCAAATTTAGCACCAAATTGGCTAAGTCTCCAAATTTCACCCAACTGATTGCCTTAACCTCCAAATTGGCATCCAATTCATGTTGAAAACTCTTCATGAAGTCCATATCGACCATTTATAACAATCAATTTGACCAATCTATATTGACCATTTATAAAAATTTCACCAAATTGGCATCCAATATCTCCAACATCATCACTTACCCTTGGGAGATAATCATAATTAGCCACCCCCTGACTTCCCCGAGCCAAGAGGTGACCAATGCCTGGCCAGCCAACCACCTTGGTGGATGGAAAATGGCCAAAACCATGGCAAATACAAGGGATTTTCATACAACTAAAACCCAAAGGCCAAATCAGCCCAGCTGCTCATTGGAGCTTCTCTGCCCTCCACATAAGCAACCAAACACACCCCTCAATTGGCTCTGGAAGCCAGCCTAGGCCATTTTATTTAAACTCCCCCTCCATGGGAAATGGGAGAGAGCTTGAAATTCTTTTGGGAGACTCTGTAAAAATTCTTCAAGAGCTTACTAGAGACCTCTTGAGCTTAACTAAATCTTCCTTAGCCACTCAAATCCATTGCTTGAGTTCAATTTTGGAGCTCAATTTCAAGGCCAAAACAGGACATCCTCCAAACCTCCACCAAATTCAAATTAATTGCACCCACACCATCCCAACATCAAGAGAAGAAGATCCCCCATAAAATCCCCATCATCTGACCACCCTAAGGTGGACTTCGACCAAACCTCCAAATCGGCCTTGATCAAATTTGGGTCTAGGAATTTCACCACAACCATAGGCTCCATCCCTAGGCTTTTGGCATCCACATAAAGCTTCTACAAGCATCCAATCAAGGCTACCCATCTTGGACCATGGTATTCAAAGTTAACTCTAAACCAAGCTTCTTTTAATTATTCACGAATATAAAGTCAATTTAAGGGTTTATCAACCGTATGGATGTGTTCTACTAGTCAATACGAGCATTTTAAAAAAAATCACTTAATTTAGTTAAGAATTGAGTCAGATATTAGCATTTTAAAATGGGCGGTTTTTGGGTCCAGTTCATTTGAGACGATGACTCGTGACCGTTAGATCGAGCGTGTATTGATCGGGTGGCCCTGATCGCGTCGGACAGACCGCGGTCCAAGATGGGCAGGAATGAGCTGGCTGGCGGCACCAATCACACAGCGACACGTGGCCTGTTTGACTCATACGAGGTTGACATGGATAAGTAGGAAAATAGGGGCATTTTCTTATTTATTTAAACCCCAAAACTTCAAAAATACATAACTTTGTGTAGAAAAATCACAAATATAAAATAAAAATACCCACTTTCTCAGTGAACACTGGAGAAGCATGTGGAATAAATATCAAGTGCAATTGATGCATAAAATATTTTTAATTAATTAAACACTGTTTTAAATCTTTTGATTCTCCATACATATTGATACATCACCTTGGCTTGAAATTTTTGTATGTTGTAGACTTTGTTAAGTGAAACATTCTCTAATTTTTCCAAAGTCAGATGAGGTTCCTATACAGAGATCCATATTTTTCAAGTTTTTTTCACATTATTTTCTTAAAATAGTCATGGAAATTATCATATTGTTTATAAAATTCTAAAAAAAATTTGGAAGGTCCACCATAACTAGAGAAGCTTTTAGAAATAATTTCATGGGTCAAGTCATTTAAAATATCCTTAAAATTTACAAACACTAAATCACTAAAATAATTAATTTTGGAAAATATAAACATTTAAATGACTTGATTTTTAATCTCCACTGTGATTTATGATCCAAGGAACTCATCATAAAAAATTTAAAATATTTTGAGTTCATTTGACACCTTAAGTTGATTTTTAAAGATAAATACCACTTTTAACACTTAAATGATTTTTATAAATAAAAATATAACTCAAAAAATTATGAAACTTAGTTTTTTAAGTTCTCTGTGATCAGGGTTTTTTTTTTAAATATAATGATATTTAAAATAAAAACTTAATTTTTAGCCTATTCTAAATATTTAAATAATTAAAAATTCATAAAAATCACAAAAATAATAAAACTCATGGAAATGTTCTAAATTACTTCCTAATCACTTAGGGACAATTAGAATATTTTTCCTAATTTTCTAAATAAAGATATTTAATATCAAAGCTTAAAAATAATATTTAAAGCCTAAAAATGAGTGTTTTCACTAAAATAATTCCAATAAATCAACAAAAAATCAAAAAAATATAAAATTTGCTCCTATTGGTTCTCTAACCTTAGAGAGATTTTTCAAAAATATAAAACTTAATTTTCACCAATTATAATAATTTGTTTTTATTAAATAACTCAGAAATTAAAATAATTCTCATAAATCACACAGAATTCAAAAAATCATGAAAATTTGTCCAAAGGCTTCACTGGTTTAGGTATACCTCCGGTAAAACTTTTTATGGATTAGAATTTACCTTGGTCAAGGAAGGAATTTTTGTTTAAAAAATCCTATTTTTGCATGAAAATAATTATATAAATTAAATTAAATTTTGAAAAATCACATTTTCTCCTCTGATGTCTTAATTGATCCATGAATGAGGTAGGATAAAAATTTTAAAGTCATTTGAGTTGAATTTGACAAATTATGAAGTGTTAGGACCTTAGGGGCAAATGTACAATTTTGGAAATTTAGCCCTAATTAACATTTAGGCTTAAGTCAAGAAGGGGAATGGATAAGCTGTGATCTTAATCTATTTGATGCTTCAAATACAAGGGGATAATTGGTAGAAACCAATTTCACTTTCCTCATTAAAAAAAAATTTAAGATTAATAAATTTCTAAATTATTAAAATTTTGAAGTTTATTAAAATTAAATGATCCTGGACTTAGGGGTATGACTTTTGAAATCAATAATTAATCAATTTAATACCCCAATTTTCAAATAAAAATCCAAGTCATGAATCATGATCACATAAAGCTTATCCATTTTTAAAACTAATTAAGACACTCACCTAGGTCTTATGGGCTTAGTGGTGACAGGCCCAATCAAAATTGACTAAATGAGGATTAGAGAAATAAAAATAATTATATCAAACATCCTTGAATCACCACTAAGCCCAATTAGGTTTAAAAATTCGGCAAAGTGTTCAAATTACACTAACTTGCCCCTTTAAGGGTCTTCACCCACATAATTCTTAAATTGAATCTCAAGTGATAATTACCCTATTCTTAGGAATAATTAAGACATCAGAGTTCACGGAGTAATAAGGGTAATTACAGGATAAACCATTAAGCAACATAATAAGTTTAAATGGACTCGAGACTTTTCACCAGTTGGTGAGAGGGAGGCATGGACCTGCTTCCCCCTCCTAACTTGTTGGATACCTCAGAGGCATATTAAACTTAATACTCTTCGCTCAATGAAATCATCCTTAATTAAAATTTTAAGGACTCACCAAGATATGACAAAGAGTTAGGAAAAATACCAAAATTTTACCTTTCCTGCTCTTCATAAACTGCCTTAACATGCATTTTAAGTTTCAGGTGGTGGAACGAGAAGACTCACCAGGTACGCTTTTACAGTTTTTAGTACCGTCTTTCTTCTGCCTTTTCCTTACATGTTTCATGCTTGCATTTACCTACATAAACTTGCATGTTAACCATAACCATAACCCAAAACCAAAACTAAAATCAACCAAGATAAAATTCACGGCCACAACATGCAAAAGATAAAATAACTCAAAATTTAATCACAAACATCACATAAAACCACAACTTCAACTTAATTAAGATGTATCTATTGGATGATCGGGAATCCCTCGGAGGAGGTAACCTACGGTTGCTAACAAGGCTTCCCACGGTTGAAATGAAATTATGGAACTCATTAAGTTGGGTTTAGTAAGTTCATTTGGAATAAGTGAATCTGATAGAAAATAGTGATGCCAGAACGAGGGAATCGTAGGATCCTAACCAGTGTCGCTCTAATCAACTTTAATATGCCCTCATAAAATTTAAAGAACTTCAANTAGTACCGTCTTTCTTCTGCCTTTTCCTTACATGTTTCATGCTTGCATTTACCTACATAAACTTGCATGTTAACCATAACCATAACCCAAAACCAAAACTAAAATCAACCAAGATAAAATTCACGGCCACAACATGCAAAATATAAAATAACTCAAAATTTAATCACAAACATCACATAAAACCACAACTTCAACTTAATTAAGATGTATCTATTGGATGATCGGGAATCCCTTGGAGGAGGTAACCTACGGTTGCTAACAAGGCTTCCCACGGTTGAAATAAAATTATGGAGCTCATTAAGTTGGGTTTAGTAAGTGCATTTGGAATAAGTGAATCTGATAAAAAATAGTGATGCCAGAACGAGGGAATCGTAGGATCCTAACCAGTGTCGCTCTAATCAACTTTAATATGCCCTCATAAAATTTAAAGAACTTCAACCATAGGGCCACCTGATTTGATATTATAACTTGACACACTAGAAAACTCAAACTTGTCGTGGCAAGGAGCTAGCATGGTGGGCTGCACGACCATCTTCAACAACAAAACTTGTCTTCCCCAGCTAAACCAATCTTCCTTCCTTAGAATTAAACAACAAAGCCATAGGACTTCGAGGTTGCTTGCTTATACAACGTAAATCCTCACCTTATCTTTAGGCCTTTGCATAGCTTTGCTATACAATATAAGCCCTAACTCGTTTTAGGATTCCAAGGTTTTCGTTTGTCACGACCTAAATCCTCACATCTTCCAGGATATTTGTGTGATCATTTCACACGAATGTAAGCCCTAACTTATAAAATTGACAGGATGAAACACCCAAATATTTCTCCTCAAAACTGAAGCCAAATATTAAGATAGCTTGGGAAGTCGCTGAGGTTCTCCTCTAGATCCATGACATCCCTTAGTTCTACTTACTTTGGATAATATAATAAAATGTTCCAAATTTGAACCAATTCTCTTTCACACCTCTATGTCCAATTTTGATGAAGAGTCCTACCATTTGAAATTCCTTAAAGATAACATTTCTTGATTTTTATCGAGAGTCTTCTTAGGTGACTTTGGTCATTTAAGATGTAAGTAACTATAGGGGCTTGCCCTTATAGGAAGCATGTCCGAACCTAGATTAATATAAACCATATTTAATCCTTTATATTAAATAGGGGAGCTTGTCGGCAAATACAAAAGTTTCGCAGACCAAACGGGCGTCATACTTTCCTTAGTTTATTTGATCGAGCTTCATCCTAAAGTCTTGTGTTTATCCTTCAGGATAGATACAGAATCTGAGGTACATTGCTCCTTCATTTTAAACTACGAAAAATATGGGGTCAGTTTGATTTCATACTTCAACGTCCTTCCGAAGCGGGCGACGGGATTTTGATTCCGGCGACCGACAGCTTCTTACGGGCAACTCCCCTCCAACCCCGAAATAACGCCGACAGCTTATGGCGACTCCACTGGAGACAAGCTTTTCTATCCATACAAATCAAGAAATATTATCTTCACACATCGATAATATGTCCATGTCCCTCTTAGACCAAATTACCCTTCTTCCGTTGGCATACTTTACCCATTTCTGTCTTGGGAAAGTACAACTAACTTCTTGGACATCAGGACTAGCTGTTCAACCATCTTTGAACAGAGGGGTTCAGAAGGCCATTAAGGATTCTTTAAATTTTCATGTGGGGTTGGACCCCCAATAGGTGTGTCGGTGGACTGATTCCGCCTGGGCGTTGTGCGTTGTAAAGTTGGTCCTGCACTAGGTCCTAAACTTTACATTTCTTCATCTCCTTCGGGTTTGAGTTTTCTTTTATGTGAATCAAGCCATGTTGTTGCACCTCTTCACGCTTATTCAATTTGCTAATTGCAAATTTTTGATGCTTTAATCACAAGTGAATAACAAATTTGAAAAATAAAATAATAAAGAATGCCAAGTTTATAAGACACGTGCGTCAATTTGAGTACTTCTGTCAAAGCTGCAAGGCACGGGACATCGCTGACTTTCAAAAATTCTTCAAATGACAGAAACAGTGTCTTCGCCAAAGTTGATATTTTATTTCACCCCCGGAATGGAGTTCGCTGTAAATAGGGATGAACTGCATGACCTGACAGTTATTAAGTTTGGACAAGGGTTCGATGATATTGGAGTTAAGTTCGGGAAGGTGGCTGTCACAGTGATGAAGTTTGAAACAGATAAGTCTGTGGAGCCTATTGTAGAGTTCAACTTGAAGTCTACCAAAGAATTCTCCCCTTCAAAGGTGTTGATTGAAAAGAGCCCTACTAGTCATAAAAAGTCTGTAGTTGGGAGCATTGAGATTACTCCAAGAACTATTTTTACTCCTACTACCGGATACACTATCACCGTGCCAACTGTTTTGCCGAGTAAGGGAAAAGAAATTCTACATGAGGAAGTGTCAGTTGACACTTATGCCCCACTACTTTCTGGATTCGAG
>NEWO01000568.1:278678-291615 GCA_003013225.1 Phalaenopsis aphrodite
TATATCAAACATCCTTGAAACACCACTAAGCCCAGTTAGGTTTAAAAATTTGGTTAAGTGTTCAAATTACACTAACTTGCCCCTTTAAGAGTCTTCACCCACATAATTCTTAAATTGAATCTCAAGTGATAATTACCCTATTCTTAGGAATAATTAAGACATCAGAGTTCACTGAGTAATAAGGGTATTTACAGGATGAACCATTAAGCAACATAATAATTTTAAATGGACTCGAGACTTTTCATCAGTTGGTGAGAGGGAGGCATGGACCTGCTTCCCCCTCCTAACTTGTTGGATACCTCAGAGGCCTATTAAACTTAATACTCTTCGCTCAATGAAATAATACTTAATTAAAGTTTTAAGGACTCACCAAGATATGACACAGAGTTAGGAAAATTACCAAAATTTTACCTTTCATGCTTTTCATAAACTGCCTTAACATGCATTTTAAGTTTCAGGTTGTAGAACGAGAAGACTCGTCAGGTACGCTTTTACAGTTTATAGTACCGTCTTTCTTCTGCCTTTTCCTTACATGTTTCATGCTTGCATTTACCTACATAAACTTGGATGTTAACCATAACCATAACCCAAAACCAAAACTAAAATCAACCAAGATAAAATTCACCGCCACAACATGCAAAATATAAAACAACTCTAAATTTAATCACAAACATCACATAAAACCACAACTTCAACTTAATTAAGATGTCTCTACCGGATGATCGGGAATCCCTCGAAGGATATAACCTACAGTTGCTAACGAGGCTTCCCATGGTTGAAATGAAATTATGGAACTCATTAAGTTGGGTTTAGTAAGTTCATTTGGACTAAGTGAATCTGATAGAAAATAGTGATGCCAGAACGAGGGAACCGTAGGATCCTAACCGGTGTTGCTCTAATCAACTTTAATATGCCCTCAGAAAATTTAAAGAACTTCAACCATAGGGCCACCTGATTTGATATTATAACTTGACACACTAGAAAACTCAAACTTGTAGTGGCAAGGAGCTTGGAGCTAGCATGGTGGGCAGCACGACCATCTTCAACAGCAAAACTTGTCTTCCCCAGCTAAACCAATCTTCCTTCCTTAGACTTAAACAACAAAGCCATATGACATCGAGGTAGCTTGCTTATGCAATGTAAATCTTCATCTTATCTTTAGGCCTTTGCATAGCCCTGCTATACAATATAAGCCCAAACTCGTCTTAGGATTCCAAGGTTGTCATTTGTCACGACCTAAATCTTCACATCTTCCAGGCTATTTGTGTGATCATTTCACATGAATGTAAGCCCTAACTAATAAAATTGGCAGGATGAAACACCCAAAATTTTCTCCTCAAAACTGAAGCCAAACATTAGGATAGCTTGGGAAGTCACTGAGGTTCTCCTCTGGATCCATGACATCCTTTAGTTCTTCTTACTTTGGATTCTATAATAAAATGTTCCAAATTTGAACCAATCCCCTTTCACACCTCTACGTCCAATTTCGTTGAAGAGTCCTACCATTTGAAATTCCTTGAAGATAACATTTCTTGATTTTTATCAAGAGTCTTCTTAGGGGGCTTTAGTCATTTAAAATGTAATTAACTATAGGGGCTTGCCCTTATAGGAAGCATGTCCGAACCCAGCTTAATATAAACTCTATTTAATCCTTTATATTAAATAGGCGAACTTGTCGTCAAATACAAAGGTTTGGAAGACCAAACGGACGTCATACTTTCCTTAGTTTATTTTATCGAGCCTCATCCTCAAGTCTTGTGTTTATCCTTTGGGATAGATACAGGATCTGAGGTACAGTGCTCCTTCATTTTAAACTATGAAAAATATGGGGTCAGTTTGATTTCATACTTCAACCTCTGGTAGAGAATCAGATGCCATAATCAATTTAAGGTAGTTCTAAAACTGATCTAAAAAAGGAGAATAAGATGTCATACTTTATGTAAGGTGGTCTTATAGCTATATCAAGGAAACATTGATAAAAATTGGATGCAATACTCCATTTAAGGTGGACTTAAAACCGATCTCAAAGATGAGAATAAGATGTCATACTCTATTTAAGGTGGTCTTAAACCTATCTCAAAGATAATTTGGTAGAGAATTGGATGCCATACTCCATTTAAGGCGACTTTAAAATCAAACTCAAAAGATGATAATAGGATGTCATACCCCATTTAAGGTGGTATTAAACCTATCTCAAAGAAAATTGGGAAATAAAATGTCGGCACTGATCCTAAGAACACTGTAAGAATAGTGTAGAAAATTTATGGTGTTGAACTCATAAATATAGAGAATGTGAAGATTGCCAATGGTAAGGAAAATTTGTAGAATTTTGTGCAGAGTGTGAAACTCCATGAATGTTGTGATAAATTGGTGCAAATAAGGGCACTTATGCTCCAAAATAGAGAGTGGTAAACCTCAAACTCAAGAGAAACAAACTCATCAAATTTATCATGTTTTTCTTGTTGTCTTTATCACATTTAATTATTCACAGTAATTTTTCAAAAGTTTAATTTTTGGTGGTTTATTTATTTTTCAAAAAGTTTATTCAAATTTTATTATCAAATATTTGTTGCATTGTTCTTTGTTTGTTATAATTTAGAACCAATGTATGATTTTGTGGCTTTTTATCAAACACACAAAAGGGCAATTTAACAAATTCATTGAAATCTGGAAGAAATTTCATTAATCTGATTCAATTATACGTTACAAATTGAATTCATGTTGAAGCATCAAAAGACAACATGCTAAATATATTTTGAATCATCTTATAATAAGTACATATCATATACTAAACACATCTGAGACATTGCATGTCATATTTGCTACTCTGACACAATACAAAAACGTGTAAAAAAGCATCTATTTGTCTGTCCTCTGTGGAGAGCATGATCAAACTGACCTCTTAAGCCACGTTCTAGGATAAGTATTCCTTTTACGTGTACTTAGAGGTACAAACATCCCATAGCTCGTATGGGCGCAGCTCTTCTAACTCTCGGTCTGAACATAATCCATGCAGTATTTTACTAGCATCAATTCTTCTCAACATCACAGAAACCTTTCGGTGTCGTACTCCTGGGATGCAGTGCTTTGCTAGATATGCTTTGTTTTCTTTTAAAATTAGTATTGAACCCATTGGTAGCAGAATCTCGATGGATCCTCCGAATTCTCCAGGGCCAACAATATCGATCCTTTTTCCAAACAGAATGTTACTCCTGCTCATTAAAGACACCGTACAGAAGGGTCTTAAAAAATCATGGTGATCGATATGTAAGGGAATACTATCTCCTTGATAATAAATTTTGATTATGCAGCTATTCAGAATGCAGTCTGCTGGTAGTATGCTTCACCTGACAATCCTTTTAATCATCCTTTTTATCTAAGAAGGAAAATGATCCACTTCGTCATATCTCAAGATACCTAGTGGGTTCCCTAGCTTATTTTTGACAAAGTTGTAGCAAAAACCACACTGAATGGTGATCCTATCTTTCCCGCGCATTCATTTCCGTGGCTATGAGTAAGTTTTCTTCCTTAACAGAGTAGCTCGACCTCAGTCCCTTAAGTCGAATACACAATTGGGAATTCTTATTTCATCATTTTCAGAGAAAACTCCTGTATATATCTCTAGGCCTTCCAAAATGTTGACAAACTTCTCTTGGATTTCTTCATAGAATTCAAACTCTCGCTTCTTGACTCTGTTCATTCTTTCTAATTTTGCCGTAGGAATCCTTTACGGTCGTCAGGGCCGCTCCCTCATTTTAGTATCCTTGGGGAGCCATGTCCGACTTGGCTCTATATGAAGTAGAATATATGACTCTGTATCTGGGTGCGCTATCTCCTGACACCCTGTGTTGGTGGCTGTATATTCTTCAAAGGAACTGTAGTAATCCAAGTGGAGGACATTGCATCTTGGGAGCTCCATGAATGCTCCTCCTGTCGATGATTGTGTTGAAACTTCAATGTTCATATGGAATTTCTAACTGTGTCTGCTCTATAAGAAACTCAGTATCATCCTCTATAACAGGCGGACTGGTAGAAGTCTCTCTCATGCATTTTTCCTCTAGGAATCGGGTTAAGGGTCACTTCTACTTCTTGTATACATCTTTTCTCCTAGCGTAAGAAGGCTCTATGTTTACGACGATTAGCATTACATTGTTGAGTTCTTCTGAATGGTTCATCTGGCACTCTTTCTTCATCAGCACTAATTAAATTTCGCGTTGGTGCAGTTACCATGGAAGGTAGACGGCTGGTTCCTTCCATTGGATTGTTGTACCGTTGTTTTCTTCCTCTTTAATAAGGAATACTCTTTGGTACCAATCCTTAACAGTGATGGTAATCATTCTTTCAACTGGCGACTGACTACGTCCATCAGGGGACCCTCGTAGTGTATGTTGACCTGACCAAAGTCTAAACCAAAGTCCATGATGCCACCCTGGGCAACCCTTTACTTATTCAGTGTAAGATTCAAGCCATCTCTAAAAGAAAAAAAATCAACTTTTGTCCCGACATTTTTCTGCAAAAGACAAAAAAACATCAGTGTGCTAAAGTTAAACAGGGTGGTGAAAATTAAAGCTAGATAATACTTCTTAATAGGTGGATTCTTTACCTCCATTGGTGTTAAACGAAGACTCAAGTAGTAGAGTGCGTTTTCCTTACTCTCTTCATTGACCTAATCCAACAGGGCTCCAAGAGAGTCGTCTAAGGCCATGATACAAAAGAATCAACGGTTTTCCCGGGATAAGGGTTGCCAAAACATGAGGATTCATTAAAGATTGCTTAACATCCTTAAAGGTTCGTTGACATTTCTCTTCCCAAATAAATTTGGTGTCCTTTTTATTAATGTCGAGAAGGGCTGACACCTATCTGAGAGATTAGAATAAAAGCGTCCCAGATATGTCAATTTTTCTTGGAAGGAACATAGTTCTTTCAAGGTTTTGGGAGGAGACATTTTCAAGATTGCTTTAATTTTATGTGGGTTGATCTTAATTCCTCAATAATGAACAACAAATCCTATAAATTTCTCGGAGGTGATGCCGAAGTCACACTTTAAGTGTTTCATCTTAAGATTGTATTTTTGTAATCATTCAAACACAATCCTCAAATTATACAAATGGTCTATTTTCTATTTACTTTTGATAATCAATTCATCCATGTAGCATTCCAGCTGGTTGTGAATGAGGTCGTCAAATTTCTTTATCATTGCTCATTGATTTTTTGCTCCAACGTTCTTTAACCCGAATGACATTACTGTGTAGCAGAAAATCCCAATCGGTGTTCTGAATGCTGCAAGTGATGCATTCTCTAGAGCCATCTTAATTTGGTTATAACCTGATGATCCATCCATGAAAGAGAAAATCTCATGTTTCGATGCAATGTCCACCATTAGTTGTGGTATCGGTAACAAAAACTCATATGTTGGACACTCTTCATTTAAATCCCTGAAGTTGACACAAACTCAAATTTGTTCATTCTTTTTCTTAACTGGTACAATGTTGGCTAACCATATAGGGTATTATTCTTCTCTAAGAAAGTTAGCATCTATTAACTTCTTTACCTTAGCAATGACTTGTTGCTCTATCTAGAGGCACATTCTTTTAGGAGCTTGTTTTACTGTGGTCATATCTTTGTCCACCCCGAGTTTATGAATTGCAACTTCTACTAAAAACCCTAGAATTTCATCATAGCTTCAAGCAAAACAATCTTTAAATTTTGATAACAACTTTAATTTTGTTGATCTTCCTCTTTGAGTAGAGAACTTTTAAAGGTGGGTCAGGGCTGCTTCTCAGTCCCGATGTTGACTACCTTCAATTCATCCTCTATTGACTTAATTTTTTCTTCAAATTATCGAGGAGCATCATCTACCAGTTGATTCTCAGAGTCATTTTTTGTATCAAGGAAATCCTTTTCCAATTTTTTAGTAACAACCATACAAAATTCTGAGTCATCAACTGGTCCTACAGTATGAAATCTGAGATCTTCTTTTGAATTAGGAGTTCAACTTTTATCATTCCACAATTTTTCAAAAAGCTATAGTTTATCCTTTAACATTTGTTTTGACACATATCCCTATTGAATTAACTTATGCACACAAGGAGAAAAGTAACCAAAATATAATTCCATTAATTCATTGAAATCCTCTTCCAAATTTACATGATTTCAGAACTAGTAGATTGGGAAGCACAATAAAACTTGATCGGCTCATGAATCTATGGTCATCCACATAAGCATTGAAAGAGGTCACCGCACGATGATATGGAATTTTGCGGTTGTTACTAATTTTACAACTTTCATTAAAGTGTAATCAATCCAAGGGCTTTTTCTCCTTCTGATTAAATCCTCTTAACATCATTTTATTAGTAGCAAGTTCCTTAGCTCCAATGTCCAAATATGCCAATGTTCGTAGACTCATTAAGTTTAGTGATGCTCCTGGATCTACCAAAACTCTAGACAATACAAATATGTTTATCTTCATGGAGATGTAGAGCGGTCGATTGTGGTCGGTGGTACCGAGAAACAAGTATTCATATGTGAAAGTTATTCCAGGCTTCTCATTTAATGAGCAAACTTCATCCGAGGATGTGTTGGTCAACTGGGCTAAGGAAATTTCTTGGTCAAGCAAGGCTGTAACCAGGGACTCTCTCATCTCCTTTGATAGGATTAGAGTGTCGTAGATGCTTAGTTTGGCAGGAAACCTCCTAAGATGAGCTAGCATGTTATAATCCACTTTCTATATTCCTTCAATTTTTACTTAGTTATGTGGCTCGTCACTAGCAGAGGTCGAGGCAGCTCTTCTCTAGTGACTATTTGTTTCCCTTTATCCAATGGAGCTGTTCTTGGAGTTAATACATTCCTACTTCTTAGATTTATTTCTATGATCTATTTTTTTCTTGAGATGTTATAGACAAAACCATCCCACTTCTTAGATTTACTCCTGGTGCTATCTTCACAGGTATTGTTGATATCTTCTTCATTCTCGTTAAGGTGTTCATCAAACTTAAGTATGATTTGATGATCGATTTGGGAATTGAGATCAGAGTTAGATTGAGCAAAATCAACTACGTTATCACTAAAAATAGTTAGAATGTAGCTAAAATCATAATCATTATATTCATAATACTCGGCGGGGTGAAAAGATAATCATACATGGTTAGGGGTTCAAGGATTTTCTTCTCCGAATCCGAGACAACCATTCTAATAGAGGCAACCCCTATCCTATCCCCCACACTATTGGTCTTCATGACTCCGTTCTTCTTTTTCTCTTATTGCGGCGATTTCTCTGGTGTAATCTCTATCTTTAGCTAGACAGTTTGTAGAATTTAAATGGTTGCCTGCACCGAAGCGGACTGAATCTGATCCAATGTCTTCTTAAACAATGTGCTCCATCCATCCTTTTCTTTATTAAATGACTACCCGCACTATTTGCTTTTTCTCATTCTTTATCAAAGTTCCTCTTGAGCTAATCTTTATTAAAGAATACGATGTTATGTTCCAAAAAATCTATTCACAAAAAACTGTTCCATATCTATGAATTTCTTGACTGATCCATTAGGTAGCTCGACATACCAATCAAATGTGACTCCTGATAAGCTGCTGACAAACTGATGGAAATGTAAAGCTTCATTACCTCTAGTGTTACCACAACTGGCTCGGAAATGTGATACATGCTGTTTGGGATTTCCGATCCCGTCGAATGTCTTAAAGTTTGGTGACACAAAACTCTTAGGGTAGAGAACGACATTAAACTCCTCCGGGTAAGGTCTACCATTTGAAATTAGTGCACCACCTTTAGATTGGGCTAAGGCCTCTCAAAGTTGTTGTTCGACCAATTATTTTGTATCTTTTTCTGGTATTTCACTTGTTGGGGAATCCTTCTTTTTTCTGATCATCGCTGTTAGCTGAGGCAACTTCTCTCCTTTTATTGGTAATGTGAACTATCTCTAGTTGATTAACTTCTGGAGAAGCTAACAACTGTGATTGGGACAGTTCATGAACTGTAGCCATGGGCCCATGGTGGTAGCCATCTCTTCCATTCTCTTCTCCATCTGATTGATTTGTTCATCTATTAATTGAGCTACTCTATGCAAATCATCCATGGCGTTCCCTTCAATAAGAGGTGCATCGTGCTAAGATTCAGTGGCTCTAGTCTCGATGATGTGGATATCCATAAAATCTTCATCGAGATTATTGTTAAAGTTAAATTGTCATCATCATCAATAGCCACTCCGTGCTCTTTGGCTAATTCAGAAATCTCAGCCCTGAGCTTTGTGACTTTCTCTTCAATTATTGCTTCCTAAACCATTTTAAGATCTAAAGGACTTTCCTGAACATCCTCTGCTTGTTCATCAAACTCCGGAGCAATAGATGCGATGATGTCCGATACTTCAAAACTTTGCTTCATTCCACATTCTTGACCTTACTTTTGGTTGAGGTTTAACTTTCTCCTCCTTAGTAGGTCTAGCCATAGGAATTTTTTGTTAACTATTCCGAAATGACTGGGAAAGGGACCCTCACCATTAGAAACTCTTAAACTCTTCTTTTCTCAACTTGAAGTTCCACATATTGGTTCAATCACTAGCACTTAGTAGGCGAGGTTTATATGGGGGAGCTCAAGGAGCATCCCCATAAGACTGCTTGGCCTTAAGGTTGACCCTGGGTGTTGTTCTGGAGCTAGTTCACTCACTTACACTTAATTTCACTCATATTCACTCACAACCCTAAACCTAAACTTGTTGACTTTGATCCCTTGATCTTTTGAGAGACTCATGTAGATGGTCCCCTAGACCCACTAGCCCTAAGCTAGAGTATAGCCAAGACTAGTACATAGAGGACCAAAATGAAGATTCCATTGGTTCATGGCTCAAATAGGGTGGTTGGCACCTCAATTTCACCAAAATACCCAACTTAGCCTTTTGTCCCCTAAATCAACCCAATTTACCAGAACACCCCCAAACCTTAAATTTGACCAAAATTCTCAAAACTACCCAAACTACTCAAATTTGTCCAAAAATCATTTCAAACCATTTGAAACTACCCAAATTGCTAAAATTACTAAAGTAGCCCTAAATTTGCCAAAATTACAAAAATAACCTTGGTGGCCCAAACTCCTAAAACCTTCAAAACCCTTTCAAATCTCTCCAAAATCAATTTGGACCCTTTAATTGAACCCAATTTGAACAATTTGACCCATTTTCACCAAAAGCCCCAAATTGCTTTTAAAGGCCAAAATACCCCAATTCACTCCAAATGCCCATCAATTTGATCCCAATCTTCTCCAATTTCAATTCTAAATTTAAATTCATCATGATCAAACTCAATTAAAACCAAATCCAAGTCCAACTAACCCACATTTGAGTCAAATTTCAACCTAAACCAAAAAGCCCCAATTTATCCTAAAACCAAAATCCCACTTAATTGAACCCCTAAATCCTTCCAATTCCCCAACTATGCATCATAAACTTTTGAAACATCTCCAAACACCAAATTGAACCCTTAATTGACCTTGGTCAAGCATTAATTTTACTCAATTTAAATCCAAATCCAAAATTCCCAAATTTTCCCCAATTTAGCCATGTGCCTAAATTCCACCAAATTGAATGACCAAACCCCAAGATTGGCACAAAATTAATATTAAGAAAGCTTCATGACATTCCCCTAGACCATTTTAAACTCTCAATTTGGACTTAGCCCAACTCTATCTGAACCTAAACCTAAGTTTAACCAAACATCCCCAAATTAACTAAATGCCCAAAATTCATTCAAATTGACCCACCAAATCAATTCAAAATCACTCCAAATCTTTTCTAAAATCTTTGTGATAATCATCCAGACAATATTGCTCAATCAATTAAGTCCAATGTCATGGCTAGCCCAACCCAAACTCTACTTCAAGCCAGTTTGACCTAAATTGAACCCATGCACCAAAATTGATTAAGCAATGCCCAATTGACCAAATTAATGAAACCACAACCACCAAATGGAGCCTAAGGACCAGGCTAAGCCTACCTAGCCCACCTTATGAAATCCATGGATCAATGTTCCCTTGATTTAGGGATTCTATCCTTTTTTTGGCCTAAATCAAGAAATCCTTACCATCATACCAAACCATTAAGGGATGCGCATAATTAAACCTCCCCTTGGCTCACCTCACTGCCTGACCACCTCCCTTGCTCTGGTCAGCCATCCTATTCATCAAAAAATAAAAAAATTGGGATCCCCATGACACCATCAAAACCTAATCTAACCCATCTCAGTAGGCCAATTCCAATTGGCTTTGACACTTTTAAACCCTCCACATAAGCGTTGTTTTCTGGTCAGCCATCCAACCCATTGATTGGACCTGGTAGCCACCATAAGCCATTTTATTTAAACTCTTCTCCCATGGACAAAAAAGGGGGTTAGCAAAAATCCTTGCGGAAACTCTACCCAATTACTTCCAGAGACTCTCCAAGAACTCCTCAGGTCAACCCCACTGTTTTCTCCCTCTGATTCCAACTTTGAGAGCTCAAATTTGAGTTCAAAATTTCAGCTCAAACCAGGACATATTTCCCAATACCTCCACATTACACAAAATTTTAATTAACCGTGCCCACACCAACACCAAACTGAGAGGAGTTGATTGCCCACAAAATCACCGTCTTTAAAAGTCTCTAACCTAGTTTTAGACCAACACCTAAAATCCAATTTGATCGAAATAGTATATAGATAATTCACCAACACCTAGGACTTTTGGAGGTTAGTTGGACCCAATTGAAGCTACCAAAACCATCTGATTGAGGCCTCCCCTCTCAGACAAATGTATTGAACCTCAACCCTAATCTGAGCCTATTTTTATTCTCCATACGTATTTGTGTATTTCATACAATATAAGGCACATAGATATGCTTATCTTGAGTAGATGAAGGTTTACAAATAAACCCCATGCTATTTGGTTGAGTCTAGCTTGAGATCTTAAGGTTTTAGTGTGAACAGCTTGTGGGTTAGGTCACTTAGAGACATGAATGGATGCCTTCCGATCGCGTGTGTATTGAATGGACAGAGGAGATTATGCCAGATGAACCCTTAGAGTGAAAAGGCAGACCACGTGGGAGCTGAGGTGGCTAGCAACGTCAAATGGTGGAACACTGCGTGTAAAGCTCAGAGCGGACGAGGTTGCACTGGCGCAAACTGGGTTAAGTAGAAAATTTGGCTTTTTTTGAATTAAGTTAATGCTTGATCTTTGAAAAGTCATAACTTTATGTAGAAAAATCATAAAACTTAAATAAAAATACTCCCTTTCTTAGTGAACAGAGGAGAATAATGTGGGATAGAAATAAAAATTATTTGTTTACTCTTTCATTTTTAATGAATTAAATACTCTTTGGAATATTTTAATTCATTATGATCAAACATTGCTCACCATGGCTTAAAATTTTTAGGGTTCATTCCTTAATATAGGGGCTATGCTCTCTAATTTTTCCAAGGTCGGAAGGCATCTCTGTGTCTCTAACCCTAATTTTTAAGCTAGGATGACTATTTTTACTTTTTTTTAATTATATAAATTTAAATATCACTTGGAAAATTATGAGAATAATTTTAGTAGGTTTCCTATGGCTGAAGAAGCTTAGGAAAAAATGTCATGATGATTTAAATTATTTTGTACATTTCTATAGTTAATTAAATGTATCTATCTTACTATAGTTTTGTCGGCGCTATTTTTGGTTGGAGGGGAGTTGCCCGTAAGAAGCTGTCAATCGCCGAAATTAAAATCCCGTAGCCAGCTTTGGAAGGACGTTGAAGTATGAAATCAAAATGACCCCATATTTTTTATAGTTTAAAATGAAAGAGCACTGTACCTCAAGTCCCGTATCTATCCCAAAGGATAAACACAAGACTTGAGGGTGAGGCTCCATTAAATAAACTAAGGAAAGTATGACATCCGTATGGTCTGTGAAACCATTGTATTTTCCAACAAATTCCCCTATTTAATATAAAGGATTAAGTAGGGTTTATATTAATCTAGGTTCAGACATGCTTCCTATAAGGGCAAGCCCCTATAGTTAATTACATCTTAAATGACCAAAATCACCTAAGAAGACTCTCAATAAAAATTAAGAAATGTTATCTTCAAGGAATTTCAAAGGGTAAGACTTTTCAATGCAATCAAACGTAGAGGTGTGAAAGGAGATTGGTTCAAATTTGAAATATTTTATAGTAGAATCCAAAGGAGAAAGAACTAAGGGATGTCATGGATCTAGAGGCGAACCTCAGTGACTTCCCAAGTTATCTTGATGTTTGGCTTTAGTTTTGAGGAGAAATATTTAGGTGTTTCATCAGAGGAGAATGTTAATTAAGGCTTCTCTGGCCATTTCCCTCCTTAAATTAAGCCTAAATGTTAATTAAAGCTAAATTTCCAAAATTACACATTTACCCCTAAGGCTCTAACACTTCATAATTTGTCAAATTCAATTCAAATGACTTTGAAATTTTTCTCCTACCTCATTCATGGGCCAAATAATACATCAGAGGAGAAAATGTGATTTTTAATAATTTAATTTATTTTATATAATTATGTTCATGCAAAAATAAGATTTTTCAAAGAAAATTCCTAACTTGACCAACGTAAATTCTAATTCTTTAAAATTTTTATAGGAGATAGAACTAGGCTAGAGAAGACTTTAGACCAAATTTGATGATTTTTTGAATTCTCTACGATTTACGAGAATAATTTTAAGTTATGGGTTATTTAATAAAAATAAAATATTTTAAATAATCAAAATTAAGTTTTGTGTCTTTGAAAAATCTCTCTAAGGTTAGAAAACCCAGAGAAGCAAATTTCATATTTTTCTAATTTTTTTTGATTTATTGGAATTATTTTAGTGAAAACTCATTTTTAGTCTTTAAAAATTATTTTTAAGTTTTGAAATTCAATATGTTTATTTAGAAATGCAAGAAAAATATTCCA
>NEWO01000568.1:304790-319645 GCA_003013225.1 Phalaenopsis aphrodite
CAACTTTGTTTTATTTTTTGTTATTGTTTTTATCACATTTAATTTTTTTAAAATATGTTTTTAAAGTTTTAATTTTAATTGGTTGATTTTCAAAAGAAATTTGTTTTATTGTTTATTTTTTGGTGATTATTTTTCATTTATGTTTTATTTATTGTTGAAGATTTGTTGTTTCGTTCTTTGTTCATTGAAATTCTGAACCATCGCATGGTCCGCAGCTTTCATCATTCTCACAAAAAGGCAATAGACAAAAAGACACAATTTGAGAAAAATTTCAATTAATTTGCTCCAAAAGAGATGCCATAAATCAGACATAGGCTAATGCCTTAAAAGGTACATTATGTAATCCATGTCGAAATACATTGAGAATCATCTTATGCTATGAGTACATCGTAGACTGAATAAAATCAGGTACATGTCGTGATGTTAAAAGAAAGAAATTGAACCCTCTGTACCAGGAAGAATATTCCACTTGACTATTCACTTGATCATCCATTTTATCATTGGTGGCAACGAATCCACTTGGTTGTATCTAAGGATCCCAGGAGGATTCCCCTGACTGTCATTCGTGAAGTTGTAGCAACAGCTGCATTGGATGGTGATTCTTCCCATCCCCCTCAACCATTTCTTCAGCTCAGAATATGTCCTCTCTATAAGAAGGTTCGCTCAGCCTCTGTCTCTTAAATCAAAGAAGCAGTCCATAATACTCTTTTCATCTGTCTTAGAGAAAACATTGATGTACAGTTCCAGGCCTTCAAATATATTGACGAGCTTTCCCTGAACCTCTTCCTAGAACTCAAATTCTCTTTTATTTACTCTGCTTACCTACCATACCAAGAGTTGGCAGCTGTCGCGGGCGTTCCTTCCTTCGGGCCTCTGCGGGGACCCAAACTAGTGTTGGTCGATCTGGAATATAAGATTCAGCCTCTACTGGGATGTATGATCCTGGGCTCCATGGTGCACGCTGATCCGTCCTTACTGGGACATATGGTTCATTTATCGCGAAGTCTAGAGTCTGAAACTAGTTAGTGCTTGAAGTGTATTCTTCTAATGTACTGAAACATTGTAGATGCAGAACGCTGCAATCCTGGTATTCTACAAATGTGCCCATGACTGATGTCCCGACTAGTACCTCAATGATACATGTTGGACAACCCCTACATAAGATATCTGGAACTGGGAGCACATCTGATTCTGTTACAAATCCTGACTCTTCATATATAGTGGGCAGGCTGACAGAAGTTTCTCTCAGATCTGGGTCGTAAATATGTCCCTCAAGAGTAGGGGTAAGAAAACTGCTCACGTCTTTCTGGCGTTTGTGTTCTTGTCGCAGAAAGGCTCTCTATTTCTTTTGGCTGGCATTTCTGCGTTGTGTCCTGCAGAGCGGAGTATTCGGTAATCGTTCATTACGAGCGGCTATCAGGTCCCTTGCTGAAGTAGCTACCATGGAGGGCAGATGGCTAGGCCCCTCCATCGGATCTTGTTCTGCTATCACGTTCTTACCTTTGTGTGACACATTGTCTTGAGTGGTTACCCTCAATAGTGAAGGCAGTCCCTCCTTCTCTTTACTGCTGACTACGTCCATTAGAGGAACCTCGTAGTCCATAT
Organism: Phalaenopsis aphrodite; assembly: GCA_003013225.1. Lineage (NCBI taxonomy): Eukaryota > Viridiplantae > Streptophyta > Magnoliopsida > Asparagales > Orchidaceae > Phalaenopsis > Phalaenopsis aphrodite. The sequence continues at coordinate 306,396 of NEWO01000568.1, forward strand.
CAACCTGGTTGAAATCCACATTGAAATCTATGACACCTCCTTGCGGCGCCATCTCTTCATTCAGTGCAAGGTTCCAACCATCCTGGAAGGCAAAGATCAGCCTTTGTCCTGACATTTTTCTATAGACGACAGGAAAAACGTCAGTGCGCTAAAGCTTGGCTCGAATAAGAATAAAATAAAGTATTTATTAAAGTAAATTTTAGTTTGTTTGGTGAAGAGGATTATTCATTTTATTTGTGAGTTTCGTTTAATTTAGTAGGGTATTTAAATTTGAAAGTAGAAAAGAGAACGTGTGAAGTTAAAAAATTATCTCAAAATTTTCATTATAATGAGGTTAATTACAAAATTTGGACCCGATTATAGACATTTGGCCACATAGATAACCCTAAAACAATCAAAGTTTCAAAGAAAGCAGAGGCAAGTGACATTGAGCAGCATCAGGTTACATAATAGGTTTTCAGGTATCATCCATTTATCGGTAACATGGGTCTTTCTCCCCAGAAGTCCACTAACTGGTAGGCTCCTTCCGTATAGACCTTCTCAATGACAAATGGTCCCTCCCAAGTTGGCTCAAATTTTCCACCTATTTTGCGGCGTGCAAGAATATGTCTTTTGAGCACAAGCATGAGGTCACCAACTTTGAATGTCCTTGGGCAGACCAATTTGTCATGGGCTTGTACTATCTTTGCCTGGTAGAGCTCCAAATGTTGTTGTGCTTCCAGTCATTTTCTCTCGAGACTCTCCAGCTCTTTAAGTCTAAGTTTTGCACTTTCTTCCATTGTGAGTTGGTTGACAATAACGACTCTGAGAGATGGTGTCTGGATTTCTAGCGGTAGCACGACCTTGGTCCCACACACGAGCATATAGGGTGTACACCGAGTGGGAGTCCTGAAAGTCGTCCGGTAGGCCCAAAAGGTTTCTAATAGTTTGTTATGCCAATCTCTTTTTTTTCATCCAGTGTTTTCTTCAAAATTTGTACCAGTGTCTTGTTGAAAGCTTCGACCAGACCATTTACTCTGGGATAGTAAATTGTAGAGTATCTTCAATTTATCCCATGTCTTCTGACAAAATTGTTGACCTGTGTACTTTTGAAAGCTATCCTATTGTCAGAGATTATTCTTTGCGGTACTTCGAATGGTAGATGATTTGGCTTTTAAAAAAATGAAAGACTTACAGTACCGTAACCTCACGTAGCAGTACTGCCTCTGCCTATTTGAAGAAGTAATCTGTAGCGGCAAGTATAAACCTGTGTCCTCTGGAAGATGGAGGATCTATCGACCCTTTATGTATGTGCCCCAAAACTCGAATGGCCACGAGACAACAGTTGGGTGTAGCACATTCAGAGGCTGGTGTAAGACCACCCCATGCACTTGACATTGGTGACATCTTTTGACTGTATCCATGCAATCGGACATCATTGTTGGCCAATAATACCTGAGTCTTTTGATTTTCATTTTCATTTTCGGCCTTGACTGGTGAGCGCCACACAATCCGGCATGCACCGCTTTGACAATATTCTGTGCCTGGGTTCTGCTCAAACACCGTAGCCACATTTAGTCGAACAATCTTCTGTAGAGAACATTTCCCACCAGGGCGTAAGACATAGCCCTTCTTGTGATGTGGTGCCCCCCAGACTTGTCTTATGACAACTTTCCAGTATAAAAATATTCTATTAATGGCTTGCACCAATCTTCGTTGATGTCTGTGACTGTATTTATTGTTTCTTCTTTTCCAAGCTTGTGTAGAGTTTCGAAGTTGATCCGAGACAAGACTCATCTTCCTTGCACTGTGACTTCAATGGAATCCTCCGGGGGACACGCCATTTCCTTAGCAAGTTTTGCTAGAACATTAGCATGGGCATTATCTCCCCTAGGAATCTGATAGAAAGTCACCTCAGGAATCTGCTCCAGGAGCTTCATTGTGTACTGATGGTACTCTGCTAATCTTGGTTTCAGAATTCTGTATTGTCCGACGAACTGCTAGATGACAAGGTTAGAGTTACCATAGATGGTAATGTTTGTTATATCCATTGAGATTGCCAATTCCAATCTGGTGATTAAAGCTTTGTATTCTGCTTCATTGTTGGTGCACGACTCTGTCAGGTGGTATGAGAACCTCAACATACCCTTATTTGGCGTAATAAAGATCAAACCGATCTTTACTTTGCCTGGTATAACTATTCTTAATTCTTTGTCTTTCCTGGATGACGAAGAACCATCAACGTATATTTCCCAGCGCTACGCGCCAGAAAATTCCATTTGTAGTATTTGCTCATCTAGTAACTCGTCGTTGAGAGAGGACCCATCTGGCAGTGAGTGTGCATCGAGAAAGTGTACTAGTATCTATCTTTTGATAGCATGGAGGGGAACAAAAGTTATATCAAATTGCAATAAGATCATTGACCATCTTGCTAAACGGTCGGAGAGTGTTGGTTAGGTCATCAGATATTGTGAAGGATTAACTTTTAAAATTAGGGTAATCTTATGAGAAAGCATGTAATGTCTAAGCTCTTGGGCGATGAAAATTAACGTCAGACAATGCTTCTCAATAGGTGGATACCTTATCTTCGTCGCTATTAGACGACAACTCAAGTAATAGAGCACATTTTCTTTACCTTCCTCATTGACTTGGGATAAGAGGGCTCCATGAGAGTCATCTAAGTCTGCGACATAAATTATTAGAGGTTTCCCTGGGATAGAGGATGCTAAGATAGGAGGTGTCATTAAATAATGTTTGACGTCATCAAAGGCCAGCTGACATTTCTCTTCCTAATATAATTTGGCATCATTTTTAATTAATGCCGAAAAAGGCTGACACCTACCTGAGAGATTAGAAATAAAGCATCTCACATATGCCAACTTCCCCTGGAAGGAACGTAGTTGTTTCAAGATTTTTGGGGGAGGCATCTCCAAGATAGCTTTAATGTTATCCGGGTTGATCTTGATTCTTCGATGACGGATAACAAACCCTAGAAATTTTCCAAAGGTAACACCAAAGGCGCACTTTAAGGAATTTATTATAAGGTCATATCGTTGTAAACGTTCAAACACGATCCTTAAATTGTACAAATGGTCTATTTTCTGTTTACTTTTGATGACCAAATCATCCACGCAGCATTCTACTAGATTGTGAATGAGGTCGTCAAAAAAGTTTTTCATTGCACGCTGATATGTTGCTCCTTCGTTCTTTAAGCCGAACAACATCACTGTGTAGCAGAAAATTCCAATTGGTGTTCTGAAACCTGTAAGTGCTGCAATCTCAGGAGCTATCTTAATTTCGTTATATCCCGATGAACCGTCCATGAAAAAGAAAATCTCATGTGTTGATCAAATTATGGCAGATCATCTTCTACTGGTTTATCAGTAGAGTCATTCTTTACATCGAGACAATCCTCTTCTGACTCATTAGTAACAACCATGCAAAATTCAGAATCATCGACTGGTCCGATTGTACAAAATCCAAGACATTCTTTTGAATTGGGAATTGGTAGAAGGTTGTTGAAGCAGGGTTGTATGGCCTCCTTTTTTGTAATTCTTCAGAATTTTCATCTTTGTTTGTCAAAATCTCGCATGAGAAGACAGACTTCTTTGGAGGCGCGTAGTAGGCAACATCTTCATGGATACCAACGTCATGCACTAAAAATGGTTGTAGATCTCCATTGATGCAATTCTCTTGACCATCTTTGCGATATTTGATGCACTGGTGTAGAAATTATGGAACCATATTGTTCTCATGAATCCATGGTCGACCCAATAGAGCGTTAAAAGAGGTCTCGGCGTCGATGATATGAAATTTAACACTTGTTACAAGTTCACCAACCTTCATAAGTAATGTAATTGATCAAAGGGCTCTTTCTCCCTTTTGATTGAATCCTCTTAACATCATTTTATCGGTCGTAAGCTCTTGAGATTCAATATCCAAATAGGTCAATGTCTGTAAGCTCATCAAGTTAAGAGATGCTCCAATATCCACTAAATCTCTGGATAACACAAATCTGCCAATGTTGACGGAGATGTAGAGCGTATGGTTGTGGTCGGCGGTATTGAGCAGCAAGTCTTCGTCTGTGAAGGTTACCCCTAACAGTTCTCTCAACGAGCAAACTTCATCTGAGGATGTACTAGCCAACTAAACTAAGCAAATTTTTTGATCAAGAAAAGCGGTAACCAGAGATTTTCTCATCTCCTTTGACAGGATCAGAGCATCGTAGATTATTAGTCGGGCAGGAAACTTCCTAAGATGAGTTAACACATTGTAGTCTACTTTGCATGATCCTCCAATTTTATCTTGATTATGTGGTTCTTCCACTGGCGGAGATGGGGGTATCTGTTCTCGAGTTATTATCTGTTTTCCTTTATCTGTTGGAGCTGTTCTTGGTGGTAACACTTTTCCGCTCCGTAAGTTAACTTTTGTAATCTCTTCTTCTTGAGATATCATTGTAAAATCTTCCAGTGTCTTTTCCTCTCCATCGAAAAGATCTAAGTTGATGGCTACCAGTGTACCATGACGCTCGAGAGTTAGCTCCTCATTATCGGTGCTGTCGTAAGAGAGTTCTTCTTTGGCCTTGACAATGAGTTAATCAGACTCGAGTATGATTTGAGGATCATTTTGGGAATCGAGATTGCAGCTAGATCGGTCATAATCAGTTATGTTGTCACCAAAAATGGTCAAAATGTAGCCAAAATCACAATCATTATATTCATAAGACCCCGGAGGGACAAAAAGATAATCATACAAAGTCAAGGGTTTGAGGATTTTCTTCCTTGAATCCGAGACAACCAATCTAGTAGAGGCAGCCCCTATCCTACCCCTCGTTATATGAATCTTGGTAGTGACACTTTTCTTTTTCTTGTTCTTTATCCTTGACGATGATAAATCTTCTGGTGAAACCTTCATCTCGGGCTTGGTATGTTGCAGACTCTGAATAGAGGCTTGTTTTGATGTTGACTGGATCTTGTTCAGTATTTTCTTGGTTGATCTGCTCCATACCTCATTCCATCCTTCTTCAGTGTTCATTGAAGCTTGTTTCAATAAATCTTGTATGTGATTAAAGACCTTCTTGAGTTCATCCCAAGTTGTACTCCATCCATCTATTCTGGTATACAGATCAATTGGAGAGATTGGCTCGGCCAAAATCATGTTTATGGAACCTTTTCCAGGTTCTTTTAAATACTCCTTTGGGATTGTTATATTCTCTTCCTTGAGGTTCTTCTCGAGCCAGTCCTTAAAGAAGAAATACTTGTCTATAGTGTGCCCAAGCAACCGGTGGTATGGGCCATAATTTAGTTCATTCTTCTTATCTAGCTTTTCGCGTTTCTGTGGATCAGGAAGTTTGAATTCTGGTTTCTTCATCAGGCTTTTGAATATTATAGGTACAACTTCATCCTTGAAGGAATACACGACTTTCTGTCACTCTAACAAGGATATTCTTTTACCCGCTGTTCGAGGTGATCCCTCATGAGGCGGCCGTTGGTTGGATTGACTGCTCTGTTTCTGAGAGTACTACGACGAAGACTGGCGATGCTCTTCTGCATATATCTTTATCAGCTGCTTTCCTTTGTCGACAGTTGCGACTACTCCTAATTTCTTTTTGAACACTCTGGTCACCTTAGCCTTTTCATGTGGCTCCATGTGCTTCATTTCTTCTTGAAGACTGCTGGCTTTACTGAGTAGCTTCTCGAAGGATTTGATGGTGAGTCCCTTAAGCATGAAAGCTACTCACCCTTGAATTATTTTGAGTAGAATCTCAATAGCTTGATGTTCCTGTATTTGAGGTTCACATTTCATGCTAAGGTTTCTCCACCTCAAAATATAGTCTGCCAAAGTTTGGCTGGGCTTTTGCTTCTCCATCATGAGCTCTCCAATAGACACATGATGCTGTGTCCCAACATATATTTTCACAAATAACTATTCCAACTCAAAAAATATTTTAACTGACCCGTTGGGCAAGTCAGTGTACCAGTCAAAAGCAATCCCTGACAAGCTGCTGACGAACTGCTGGTAGAGTAGAGCCTCATTTTTGCTTGTGTTGCCACAACTCGCTCAGAAATGTGCTATATGTTGTCTGGGATTTCCAGTTCCATCGAATATCTTGAAGTTTGGGGCCACTTGGAAAAAGGCACGACATCAAACTCCTCCGGGTAAGGTCTACCCTTCAAAACTGAAGCACCGCCCTTGGATTGGGCTAACACATCCAACACACGTGCAAAAACATGCGCGAAAACGCCTTCTCGCACAGAAAACCACACAGAAAATCTCTCTGGGGGTGCCCCTTTTTGTTGCTGAAGTAGCCTCTCTTCTTTCATCTGTGATGTGTATGATTTCTGGCTGATTAATCTCTGGAGAAGCCAATCTTGGTGCTTGTGATTGCCCTTGAATGGTGGCCATGGCAGTCCTATCTACAGTCATCTCTTCTATTCTTTTCTTCAGTAGACTGACTTGCTCATCCCTTAGGAGGATAACCCTACGCAGCTCATCTACGTCGTTCTCTTTGGAGTGAGGTTAAGCCTCACACGCAGATGTAGTAGCTCTTGTTTCAATCACATGGACATCCATGAAATCCTCCTCCAAGTAATCATCGTAATATAAATCTTCATTGTCACTATTGGAGGAAACTCCATGCTCTTGAGCTAACTTAGAAATCTCAATCTTGAGTTTCTCAACTTTCTCCTAAATTATTGATTCCTTGATTGCTTTAAGATCTGAAGGACCTTGGTGGATATCTTCTACTTGTTCCTCCATCTCGCTGGCTATTATTACGATAATGTCAAATATTTTAGGCACTGATTTTACTTCCTTTCCTGTAGGCTCACTGAACTGTATCGATGCAGCGACCTTGGGTACCCATACCCTCTTTTTTTTATGATGATGTCTCAGGATGGGGTGTCTTAGTGGAAAAATCAGTATGTCGAGGGAAGGTATGCTCCCCGTAGTGTAGACCGGCTGTAGTGTTAGGTAATTGCTTTGTTTTTATCTCTGGGATTGCAGGAGTGACGAATAAGATCTTTGGACCCAGTCTTGACTTAACCGGTCGACGACCTGTGGTCCTGGTGGCAGTATGATCAGTAGTAATCACTATTGTATCAAATTTGTTCCCTAAATGGAGCTAAACAGGAATGCGAGTAGGCGGTGCTGCAATTGTCTTACGCGATTGTCTAGTGGATTTGACGCCTTTCAAAATTTCCTTCTTCATGTGAGGGTAAATTGCACCTCCCACTCGTTTAAGTAAATAACTAACTGAACATCCTTCTTTAGTAGCAAGCCTTCTGAAAACTGCGCTAACTGGAGTGATAGGAGTGAACTTCTTGAAGTGATGGTAATGCGGCAGCGATCCTCCGGATACTCTCGTATCCATCTATATCTGTCAGAGGATGGAATCTACTCCCTCGTAGGAGTGGATAAATTTCCAGTAACACTTCTTCAACTTGATGAGTTTCCTCCTTAACAGGTGTCTTTTTAGGAGCCTGGGCTTTGATAGCCCTCTGAACTCTTCTATTGCGGTTCCTCCTTTGAGTTTGGGTCAGTGGTATAGTCCTTGAGCTTGACCCGATTTCAAATACGGGTGGCAGAAAAGTTAATCCTTCACTCAGATCTTCAACAATCATTACTTCTTTCACTTTAACAGCAGCGAGGATAGCATGTTTGACGGGTGCCGCAACGGTAGTAGCTTTAGCCTTCTTCTAGGCAGGGAAGTCTTGAAGGCAGTTTAAGTTGAATTTTATAGGCGGTTCTTGCATTTCCGGAGCAGCGATCTTCATTACCATGAATGGGGCTTTTCTGAGGATAGCCATGAGATCTTCAAATCGAGCTCCAAACTTGATGGTGGGAGCGACGTTACTGGCGTTGCGGTCCATCGGCAGGTAGTAGGAAAAGGTCAGCGTTGGGTAAGTCATTTCAGCAGGCTTGAAAACAGAAAGTTTCAGGGTTAGCTATATGGTCAAAAACCTCGTAATATTTAGTACAAGCACTGAAAATAGAGGTTAATTTGTAAACCAACCAGGTCTTAATTTATGGGTATTTTAAAATATTATTTAAGAAAAAGGTGTAAAATTTAATTAATATAAGAAAATTTCAAAGTGTGCGCAGTATAACACGATTTGGTTTAATTTGCGGAATAGCAAATCAAATTTGGAAGGGAGATGTGAAAATTTTTAGGACCCAGTGTGGGACCCAATTAGTGGCAGAAATTGACCAGACGGAATTAGTCCACCGACACACCTATTGGGGATACGACCCCATATAAGAAAATTTAAAGAGTCCTTAATGGCCTTCTGAACCCCTCGGTTCAAAGATGGTTGAACAGCTTGTTGTGAAGTCCAAGGGTTGGTCACACCTTCCCAAGATAGAAATAGGTAAAGTATGTCAACAAAAGAAGGGTAGTTTGGTCCAAGAGGGGCATGGACACATTGCCGATGTGTGAAAATAATATTTCTAGATTTGTATGGAGAGAAAAGGATGTCCCCAGCGGAGTCGCTAGAAGCTGTCGGCACTATTTTTTGTTGGAGGGGAGTTGCCCGTAATAAGCTGTTGGTTTCCGGAATCAAAATCCTGTCGCTCGCTTCGGAAGGACGTTAAAGTTTAGAAAAGTATGAAATCAAACTGACGCTATATTTTTCATAGTTTAAATGAAAGAGCACTATACCTCAAACCCTATATCTATCTCAAAGGATAAACACAAGACTTGAGGATGAGACTCGATCAAATAAACTAAGGAAAGTATGACCGTCTAGTCTGCGAAACATTTGTATTTGCCGACAAGTTTCCCCTATTTAATATAAAGGATTAAATAGGGTTTATATTAAGCTAGGTTCGGACATGCTTCCTATAAGGTCAAGCCCCTAAAGTTAAATGCATCTTAAATGACCAAAGTCATCGAAGAAGACTCTCGATAAAAATCAGGAAATATTATCTTGAAGGAATTTCAAAGGATAGGACTTTTTGATGAGATCAGACGTAGAGGTGTGAAAGGGGATTGGTTCAAATTTGGAACATTTTATTGTAGAATCCAAAGGAGGAAAAACTAGGGTATGTCATGGATCCAAAGGAGAACCTCGGTGACTTCCCAAGCTATCCTAATGTTTGGCTTTAGTTTGGAGAAATATTTAGGTGCTTCATCTTGCCAATTTTATTAGTTAGGGCTTACATTTGTGTGAAATGATCACACAAATAGCCTGGAAGATGTTAGGATTTAGGTCGTGACAAACAATAACCTCATAATTCTAAGACGAGTTAGGGCTTATATTGTATAACAGTGTTATACAAAGGCCTAATGATAAGGTGAGGATTTACGTTGCATAAGCAAGCAACCTCGAAGTCCTATGGCTTTGTTGTTTATGTCTAAGGAAGGAAGATTGGTTTAGCTGAGGAAGACAAGTTTTGCTGTTGAAGCTAGCTGTGCTGCCCACCATGCTAGCTCCAAGCCCTTGCTGCGACGAGTTTAAGTTTTCTAATGTGTCAAGTTATAATGTCAAATCAGGTGGCCCTATAGTTGAAGTTCTTTAAATTTTATAAAGGGCATATTAAAGTTGATTAGAGTGACACAAGTTAGGATCCTACGGTTCCCTCGTTCCGACATCACTATTTTCTTTTGAATTCACTTTGTCCAAATGAACTTACTAAACTCAACTTAAAGAGTTCCATAATTTCATTTAAACTGTGGGAAGCCTCGTTAGCAACCGTAGGTTACCTCCTCCGAGGGATTCCTGATCATCTAATAGAGACAACTTAATTTAGTTGCAATTGTAGTTTTGTGTGATGCTTGTGATTAAATTTTGAGTTGTTTTATATTTTGAATGTTGTGGGGGTGAATTTTGTCTTGATTGATTTTAGTTTTGGTTTTAGTTTTGTGGATATCCTAATAGTTTTAGTTTTCCATGCAAATTTGTATAAGCACAAAATTATAATATAAAAGTACAAGAAAGACAACGCTGTAAACTGTAAAAGCGTACCTGACGAGTCTTCTCGTTGCACCACCTGAAACTTAAAAATGCATGTTAAGGCAATTTATGGAGAGCGGGAAAAGAAAAATTCTGGTGGTTTTCCTAACCTTATGTCATATTTTGGTGGGTCCTTTTAATTAAGGATGATTTTGTCAAGCAAAACATATTAAGTTTAGTAAATCTTCAAGACATCCAACAGATCTAGAGAAAGAAATAGGCCTGTGCTACTCTCTCACTGCCTGGTGGAAAATCCCGAGTTCTTTTAAACTTACTATGTTGCTTAATAAGTCATCCTGTAAATATCCTTATTACTCAATGAACATTGATGTCTCAATTATCCCTAAGAATAGGGTAATTATCACCTCTATTTGAATTTAAGAATTATGTGGGTGAAGACCCTTAAAGAGGCAAGTTAGTGTTGTTGGAACACTTAGCCAAATTTAAACCCTAATTGGGTTTAGTGGTGTTTCAAGGATGTTTGATTATGTTATGTTTATTTTACTGATCCTCATTTAATCAATTTGGATTTGTCCTAAGTCACCACTAAGCCCTTAAGACCTAGATGAGTGTCTTACTTAGTTTTGAAAAGGCTAAGCTTTAAGTGGTCATGATTCATGATTCGGATTTTATTTGAAAATCAAGATAGGGGTATTAAATTGATTAATTATTGACTTCAAAATTCATACCCCTAAATCCAGGGTCATTTAATTTTAATAAACTTCCAAATTCTTAATGATTTAGAAATTTAATAACTTATCTTTTTAATGAGGAAAGTGAGATTGGTTTCTACCAATTAACTCCTTGTGTTTCAAGCATCAAATAAATTGATTAAGATCAGAGGTTACCCAGTTCCCTCCTTGACTTAAGCCTAAATATTAATTAAGGCTAAATTTCCAAAATTACACATTTGCCCCTAAGGCTCTAACACTTCATAATTTGTCAAATTCAATTCAAATGACTCTGAAATTTTTATCCTACCTCATTCATTGTTCAATTAAGACATCAGAGCAGAAAATGTGATTTTTCAGAATTTAATTTATTTTATATAATTACTTTCATGCAAAAGAAAAGATTTTCCAAATAAAATTTCTAACTTGAGCAAGGTAAATCTTAATCCATTGAAATTTTTGTTGGAGGTGAACCTAGACTAGAGAAGTCTTTGGACCAAATTTCATGATGTACCAGAATTATTTTAAGTTCTGGATTATTTAATAAAAATAAAATATTTTAAATGATGTAAATTAATTTTTGTGTTTTTGAAAAATCTCTCTAAGGTTAGAGAACCCAAAGGAAAAAAATTTCATATTTTTCTTATTTTCTTTGATTTATTGGAATTATTTTAGTGAAAAACTCTTTTTTAGCCTTAAAAAATTATTTTTAAGCTTTGAAATTCAATATCTTTATTTAGAAAATCAGGAAAAATATTCTAATTGTTCATAAGTTATTAGGAAGCAATTTAGAACATTTCCATTAATTTTATTATTCTTGTGTTTTTTTATGTATTTTTAATTATTTTAAATATTTAAAATAGGTTATAAATTAAGTTTTTATTCTAAATATTATTTTATTTTTATAAAATATCTCTGATCACAGAGAACTCAAGACACAAAGTTTCATAATTTTTTGAATTATATTTTGATTTTTAAAAATTATTTAAATGTCAAAAAAGATATTTATCTTTAAAAACTAACTTAAATTATCAAATGAACTCAAAATATTTTGAACTTTTTATAATGAGTTCTCTGGATCATAAACCACAGCAGAGATAATAAATAAAGTCATTTAAATGTTTACATTTTTCAAAATTAATTATTTTAATGATTTAGTGTTTGTAAAATTTAAGTGCATTTTGAATGACTTGACCCACGAAATTATTTCCAAAAGCTCCTCTAGTCATAGTGGACCTTCCAAAATTTTCTTAGAATTTTCTAATCAATATGCTAATTTCCATGATTATTTTAAGGAAATAATGTGTAAGATCTTGAAAAATATGGATCTCTGTATAGGAACCTTCTCTGACTTTGGAAAAATCAAAGGATGTTTCCCTTGAGAGAGGCTACAACATGCAAAAATTTCAAGCCAATGTGATGTATCAATATGCATGGAGAATTAAATGTTCCCAAACAGTGTTTAAGTAATTAAAAATATTTTATGCATCAAATGGACTTGAAATTTATTCCATTTTATTCTGCTCTATTCACTCAGTAAGAGGGTATTTTTATTTTATTTTTGTGAATTTTCTACACAAAGTTATGAATTTTCTATGTTGGGGGTATTTAAATAAATAGAAAAAGCCCTATTTTTCTATTTAAACCGCGCGTGCCACCTCAACCTACGACGGCTCCGAAGGCATGCATGGTGCGCTCTAGTTAGATGTTGTCGTCCACGTAGCTACTGACTCGGTCCGCTGTTTATGTTCTGAAGCATAGTCCGACTCGATCTTCTCCATCCATTTGATACACGCTTGATCAAATGGCTCCCCATCATTGTCTTCTTTCACTGTTGTGAAGGTGTGGGTAGAGTTAATTTTAGTTTGGCTGGATTGTGGAGGTGTATTGGGTTCTGTCAAGGTCCCAAGCTTAAAGTTGAGCTCCAGCAATGGGAATTGAAGAAGGAAAGTGGTTGGAATGCACTGAAGAGATTTTATGGAAGCTCTGTGTGAAGCTTGGAGAGGTCTTACTAAGGAAATTTCAGCACTTAGTTTAACGACCATGGAGGTGGCCTTTTATAAAAATGGGGTTATAGTTGCTGTCATGTCCAATTAGGAGGGGTAATGTGGTGCTTAGGTGAAGGGCAGAGGAGCTCCATAGTTTGATTTGGATGAGGTGGCCTCTAGGTTTTATTTGAGTGAAGCTCCATGGGGGTTGATATCGATTTTATATATACTCCTTTTTGTATCTTCTTGCTCCAATGGCCCTAATTCATCATTCCCGCAACAAAACATAAAAAATACCTTTCTTTAAAGTGCAATATCATTAAAAACAGTATAAAATATGTATGAAAATATCAACATATTTTCCTTTGGTCAAAATCCCCAAAACTTAACTATTACTTGTCCTCAAGTAATTTTAGTACTGTATAAAAGTTATGATCTACTGCAGTAAAGTTTTAATTCAGAAATACTATACGTTTGACTTAAATAAATATCATAGTTAGATTTTCAGAAAAAAGTTCAAGTAATTGAATTAACTCTGCAGCCACAAGATTATCGAGTCATCAAGTTTAAGAGTTCAGTCTTCTATTTATTTCAAGAATGACTATATGTTGTAATATTAAGTCACTTAGAATATTCAAGAGATAGGAACTTCTTGAGAA
>NEWO01000568.1:330111-340321 GCA_003013225.1 Phalaenopsis aphrodite
GATTTACATAATCTGTTAGGGGTCTAGGTTGGTGTTCATTCTCTATTCCTTGATTTTTTCAGATTGTTTTCCATTGTATCAGAATTTCTAGGTTCTCTTCTTAATTTTCTGATCCTTCTAATAGTGCGTTCTAATTCCGAATCGTAGGGTATAAGATTTTTACGTCCAAATTTACGCATACAATTTGAAATCAGTACTCAGTAATATAATTAACTAAATATAAATATAAAAATAAGTTGCAATTTAAGTAAAAAATTTCTAATAATCCTAATTTGTCTGTTACTTTGATTGTGATTTTACTCACTCACTCAATCACTCCTCAGTAATGACGCCAAAAACTTGACAACGACTTTATATATGCAATAAAATATAAGATAAATATGGACGTATTAAATATCCAAAAATTGTAAAGTCACACTTATCAATGCAAGTATACGTATCGCTCAAGTAATATAGGGCTCTAATGGAGTCTTAAATATCGATCCCACAAGGAGTAGTTTAGAATTACAGACTAAAACCTTAGAAACTTCTTCTCCAAATGGGGGAGTCCCCCATCTTTCTTTCTACCAAATTAGGGTGGAAGTGCTTACAGTATTTCCCCATCATGAATTTTGCCCATAAAGAATTTTGCATTCTGAAATTGAGCCAAAGTTTGCACATACTTATTTGTTGTAGGTGATTTAAACCTTTGAAACCCAAGCCTCCAGCAATGGTAGGCTTAGTAGTCTTTTGCCAGCTAGCCCAATGTAATTGGTTCCTTTGTCCAGCCCAGAGGAAGCTATTGAAACTTCTTTCAATTAATAACTGGGTAGACTTCTTCATGTTTGTAACTTGGAGGATGTATGAAGGGAAAGATGTGAGAATGCTTTTTAATAGTGTAATTCTTCCACCATTGGAGAGGAAAGAGTTTGTCCAGCAGTTGAGTTGAACATTGATTTTAGTAAGCACATTATCAAATTGTACCCTTTTGGTTCTACCTTTTATAAGTGGCACCTCAAGGTAAAGAAGAGGGAGGGTAGCAGTGGAAAACAAAGTAAAGTTGTCAATGCATTGTCTGGCTACAGGATTAGTAAGTTTCTTATAAAGGATTTGACATTTAGAAGTGTTGAAGGTCATACCAGAGATATCTTGAAATTTCATCAAACATTTGTGTAGAAGCTTAACGACATTTTTGTTGGCTTGGGAGAATATAATGATGTCATTTGCATACATCAGATGTTTGACCTCCATAGTAGAACATTTTTAGAGATGGATCTTCCCTTGATAAATGCAGTATGGTTAGGTTTAATTAGGTGGTTTAAATGGGCTTGTAACCTTGCCACAATAATTTTGCTGATGAGTTTGCTGAATACAGAAGTTAAACTAATAGGTCTGTACTGATTCCAGTTGAGGCAAACAATAGTTTTAGGGATGAGGACATAGCTGGAGGAAGCAAAGTAATTGGGGAGAGGGATACCACTGAAGAAGCTTTGGACAACATTAACCACATCAGCCTTGATAATGGGCCAGGCTTTTTTATAAAAAGCAGCTGTATATCCATCAGGACCGGCAACTTTGGAATTATCAATAATACTAAGGGCCTCCCAGATTTTAGACTAAGTAGGAGTGGAAGAAAGTTGAAGTTCCTGTGTATAATTAAGTTCTTCCTGAAGAATAGAGGACCCATAGATGTAGAAGTGAAATGAGGTGCAGTGAGGAGATTTTGAAAGTATTCTACAACATTCCTAGCAATATCCTCATAATTGTTCATCCAATAACCTTGGTCATCTTGAATCTTATGAATGTTATTACATTTCCTTTTGTACTTGATACAAGCATGATAGTATTTAGTATTCCTGTCCCCTCCCATAAATCTATTTATTGCAACCTTCTGTTTAAGGAACACTTCCAATCTTTCAGTGGCCAAAAGAACCTTTTCAGCATTTTCCAGTAGTGCAGCTTCACTAACATTACCAGGCCCAATTTCAACTTCTAGGGATGCCAGATTTTTCTCAGCAATCTCCACTGCTTCATAAACATTACCAAAGCAGTGCTAATTCCATTGCTTAAGATAGTAGGCCATCTTTTTCTGCAATTGCCACAGTCTAATAAGGGGATTGGATTACTGTGACACCTTCTAATGTTGTTCAATTAAATTTATAAAATGAGGGTGGTCTATCCACTTTTTTTGGAAACTTAAAGAGTTATGACTTGTAGGTGGGTTGACAGTGATGGAAATAAGTAAAGGTCTGTGATTTGACCCTTAAGTGATGTACAAAGGTATTTAAGAATTCCTGAAACCATTTATCATTGGCCAGAAACCTGTCCAATCTTTCTCAAATCGATCCTCTCTTCCAGGTAAAGCAGTCACCTTAGAAACTAAGATCAAAGAGTTTAGCAGCTTTGATGTTATCATTGAATTGTGTTATCTTGAGGAGGTTTGGAGCTCTTCCCCCTCTTTTTTTCAGAGGTTTCAACAACACAATTAGAATCTCCTCCCACTAACCCAGGGGAGGTTATGTTGTTAACAATGTGGATAAGCTCTTTCCAAAGAGCAGTTCTATCATTTTTGTTACATCCAACATAGATCACAGTGATGAGACCTGATTTTCCAGCAGCATCAATCATGAAGTGCACAAACTGAGGGTGGTCCAACAGGATAGACCAGGTAATTTATTTTCTGAGAAGGATCCAGATTTTATTGTTACAGTTGTAATGATGGGAAAAACCATGGAATTAGTTTAGGACTTTTTGAGGATGTTTATGAACCATAGGTTCAAGGATAGCAATGCACCATAATTTGTGTTTTCTATTAAGATGGAGGAGATTTTTTAAGGAGAGTGGGTGAGCCACTCTCCTTATGTTCTAGCAAAGTAAATTAATCATGATGAGATTATTTGGATCTTCCCTTTGTAAGTCTGGTAAGGGAGTCCCTTTTAGAGGAGTAAGAACTCCCAGCTTCTATGACAATAGTACCTCCTTGTGGATCAAAATAAGTTGGTTTCCTTTTTTCCTGGCTTTCTGGAATTGCCATCCATCATTTAATTCTCTGTGAAGAGCATCATTCTGATGTAAATTCACATTGCAATCAACCAGACAGTGAGGGGCAGGACCATTGTTGCAGTGGTCTTGTTGTTCTTTAATATGCAGTGATTCATTGAAATTGACTGGAGTTGTGACTGCTTCAGAAGAAGCTGAAGGCTTGGAGAGTATTGTCTTTATTAGTTTCTCCAACTGTTCAACAACACTATCCACATGAATAAGGTCTTCAGTGGGAGTAGGGATCTGAATTGAGGAGGAAGGATCCTCAGGAAGACTGGGAGTTATGACTGTTGGTACTGTGTCAGTCAGTAATTCAGTGGCAGTAATCTTCTCAAGCTCACCAATAAATGTTGGATGAATGTTTTCAGAACTGGGTATTACCATCACTCGAGGTGAATTATCATTGGGTTCATCTTGATCTTCAGTGTGCACTCCACAAACAGGTTGCTCCTGTGCAACAACAGGGATTGAAGTGGATTCTTGAATTTTTGTGTTAATTTTGGTCTTTGGATGGAGTCTGAAGCATCTAGTGTTGGAGTGTCCAAACATTTTGTAGTGTGTACAGTAATATGGCTTTTGTTCCATTACAATCTTTTGTCAGTAGCCATTGTGGGCTTTTCCCAACCATATTTCATCCACTTCAGGAAGTGTTGTATCCCTTTTAACTAGGATTCTAGCAGCAGAGGGTCTTGAGAGGTTGTAGGTTGGCACATCAAGTTTCATTGGTCTGCCAAGAGTTGTTCCAATTGTAAATAGAACTTGATGGTGGAAGAAGTGAATTTTTAGCCCTGGGAGTTTGAACCAAATAGGAACTATAGGGGGTTCCTGACTTGGATCAAATTCAGGTGACCATTTCAATAATTTTATTGCCATTACTTCAATATACAAAATCTTCTTGGCAAACAATCTGGTGTTGTCTTCTTCTCTGGAAAGATGAATGGAGAAATGCCTTCCATCAATTAGTCCAACTTTCCAATCACTCAGTAGTTTCAAATCTTCAAAGTACTTTCTAATGGCCTCCATTTTTAGATGACAATATTGAAATTTACCAACCAAAGTGAATTTAAAGGAGGATGAGAGTGAATTTATTTCAGCTTCAGAAAAGAAAGCAGCAGGTTTCCCTGACTTCTTGCTTAGCTGTTTAACAAAATGCAGCTCCCCCTTACCTACCCCCTCATGGAAGGAAGTAGGGAAAGCCATTACTTCCACAGAGCTTTGGAAATTAGACTTTTACCAACCACATCAGCAAAAGTGGCTTTACTCCATTGTACATTGGTCTCTAAGTCAATAGGAGTGGCAAGCAGATAAAACCAACAACTCCACTAGAAAACAAAAACCAGTGGAGGAGAGGAACAACAGAAAACCTTAGGAAGTATCTCCAACAACCAAAGTAAAGGTAAGACCCAATAGGAAACCTCCAGAGCAAACACTCAAAAGGACAAAGCAATGAAACAACAACTTAAAATTCAAAAACCAGAGAGCCTGGGAAGCAATCAAAACAATAATAAGAAAGCCAAGAGAAGCACCAAGGAGAAAGAACTTTCTTTCACCCAAAACCAAACGACCAGTGAAGGAGGTTGTCGAAGAGTAGTCACCAGCCACCCTCATTTTTGCAGAAACCGTAGCAGAGCAAAACCAAACCATATATATATATATATAGAGGTGGCAGCTGGCTTGGTGGTAGCTCTGCTAAGGTTTCAATGGACTGTCTAAGGCTTGTAGGGATCTTCAGCCCTTCTCTGCTCCTTGTTTTCCCTCTCCTTGGGTTTCTTTTTATCCTTGGAAGCTTCTTCTCTGATTTTTCTGCTTCCCGGGAACTTTTCTCTTTCAATTTGTTGTCAAGTTACTGTTCCATTGATGTGGAGTGCTGATGGCTGAACAAAACAATGTGGATTTAGCCACTAATATTCAATGGGCAAAGGCTACTTTTGCTAATCTTGTCGGAAAAGGCTTTGACCCAACTAAAAATTTTGACGACTTTGTTTTTCCTCAAAGCTAATACGAGGTGGCTGACCCAATCATTAAACCTTTGAGCAGGAAGCGTGGAAAAATGACCATTTTTTATAATGAAAAGGATATCCAAAACTTGACGGAAAATTGCATATTCACTCTCATAGGTAAATTTTAGTTAGGTCATCCAAAAATGGAAGCTATAAGGAAGTTCTTTGATGGCATTAAACTTAAAGGAGCTTGGAGAGTTGGCCTCATTGATAAAAGACACATTCTAATCCACCTAACAAGAGAAGATGATTATGTCAGAGTCTTTTCTAAGCAGGTTTTACAGATTGAAGGCAACATTATGAAGATTCTAAAGTGGTAAACTGAATTTGATCCTAGCAAGGAACTCCCAATAGTTCCTATATGGTTAAAAATTCCAGGATTAAAGTTTCATTTTTTCAATCATAAAGTTTTGTTTAATATTGGATAGGCTTTGGGTGAACCCCTAAAATTGGATGTTCCAACTTTCAACTTGTCTAGACCATCAATAGCCAGAATCCTAGTTGAAAGGGACCTAACTCTCCCAGCAGTTGATGAAATATGGTTGGGTATTGAACATAATGGTTATTGGCAAAAAATCATTGTAGAACAAAAGCCTTACTATTGCTTCCAATATTGTATGTTTGGGCATACAAAAAATAAGTGTTTTAAACTGCACCCTCATCTCAGGAATTTTAATCAAGGGGTCCCAAAAGATAATGATCTGCCTATGGAACCTTTGGTGTAGCTTGTGAGGGAAAGGTCAATTACTGTTGAGAGTTCTAATCATATCAATTCTGGGTATAATGTCAAAGTTCCTGATGAAATTTACCAGGCCACTAATACTGATTTGGTTATTGAGACTGATAATGCAGACAAAAGTACAACCATTGCTAGTGTTAACCACCATACTCTTCTGAATGTAATGAAAGATAATTTATCCAATGATGAAGCTGACCCCTCAGAAAGCCATCAAGAACCATTAGTTGTACAGGTCATAGCTAGTGTAGCCACTGTCCAAGAACCTTTTGTTTCTGTGCCCCAGAGTTCTCAGCTAGTTGTTGGTGAGTTTGTTCATAAGGATTATCATGTGGACTCTACCTTAGTTGAAGAATTACAGAATGCCTTGGTAGATGAATGGCAAACCCAAAAAATAAGAAAAAAGAAAAAGGGTAACCAGGAATTAACCAGTGCGAAGGGAGGAACATACACATTCAGAGACAGAAAAACTCATAATGAAACAAAGGAGGCCATGGGAAGTTCTAGAAGGAGGGTTAAATCCATTTCCTTTGGATGATGAGCCTTTTGTGTTGGAATGTAAGGGGATTGGCACATCCTAAATCCCTTAACAGACATATTACTTTGAATAAGATGTATAAGTTTTGGTTTGTGGCCATTTTGGAGCGTATTGTTTCCACAAACCCCCAGAAAATCCATAGAAAATTTTCTGGCTTCTCTCATTTTGCTAATCTGAATAATAAAATTTGGTTACTTCATAGACAGGAAGTTAGGTGTCAAATTTTGTTTGATCATCCACAATTCCTTCACATCAAGTTTATCTTTGGGGGTCACGAGGGACTGGCCACTTTTGCTTATGCTGGAAGCTCTTTAAGGGTCAAATTGGAGCTGTGGAGAGTATTCTTCTTATTAGTAGATCCTGCAAGTCATTATAGTTGGTGGATGGGGATTTCAATTCCATTTCTGGCCCTACTGAAAAACTAGGAGGCAATCCACCTGATACCAAATCTATGAACTGCTTTAATGATAATATTAGCTTGGCTGCCTTATTTGATCTTGGCTTTACTGGACCCAAGTTTACTTGGAGGAGAGGACCTTTATGGGAAAGATTGGATAGAATCCTTATTAACTCTATTTGGTTGAATGAATTTTTACATACTTCTGTTTAACATCTTAGCATGATAGGATCAGATCATAGGCCCTTACTTATCACTATTTCTGCATCTCCAATCATGTATAAGTCTAGCTTTAGATATCTCAACATGTGGTCTTCTCACCAAGATTTTCTTAATAAAATATCTTCTGGGTGGAGAGATTGTCACCACTCTAATCCTCTGATTAAACTATGGATGCTGCAAAAGCAGATTGGTAAACAACAGTCTAATTGGAACTGGACTTTGGTAGGGGATATTAATTTGAAAGTAAAGGAGGCTGAAAAGGAAGTGAATGATATGGAGACCAGGTTGGAAAACAATCCTGATACTAAAAAGGATTTAATGATGGCTAATGAAAAGTTGATGAATACAATTAGTATGTAGGAGAACTTTTATTCTCAAAAGGCTGCTAAGACCAGATTCTGTGAAGGGGACAGAAACTCTAAGTAATTTCATGCTTGCATCAACTATAGGAGGAAATGTAACACCGTTCACAAGATTAGAGATCTCTCAGGGCACTGGATTTAGTATGAAGACTTAATTGCTGCTAGTGCTATTCACTCAACCTCTAGTCTTCAAGCTTCCAATTCAGCAAGACCTATTTGATCAGAGTTACACAAGAAACCCGGACTTGGCGTCTATTCCTGGGGAATTGGAAATTTGGTCAGCCCTGACCTCCATTGATAGCTCCAAAGTGGCAGGCCCAGATGGATTCTCAGTAGATTTCTATAAAAAAAAATGGAAGATCATTAAAGGAGATATTTTTGAGGCAGTATAAAGCTTTTTCAGAGTGATGGATTTGCCTAACTATTTTAAATGCTCTACCATTTCCTTAATTCCAAAATACAACTCCAAGCTCTTTTGGGACCATTTCTGGCCTATCAGTCTTAGTAATGTGCTGTCTAAAATTATTAGCAAGGTGATTTCCAATAGATTGAAGCCTCATTTACATCATCTCATCAGTGAAAATCAATCAGCCTTTGTACAAGAGAGAAGTATAGTGGAGAATGTTCTCTTGGCTCAAGAATTAGTCCTGGATTTGGAAAAACAATGTAGAGGAGGGAATCTTATTTTCAAACTTGATATCCAAAAGGATTATGATACCATACATTGAGGATTCATTGAGTAGGTGCTATCTGCAAGGGTATTCTCTCAGTCTTTTATTTACTTGATCCATAAGTGGCTTAATAACAATTATCATTCTATATTCATTAATGGGAAGTCTCAAGGCTTCTTCACAGATTCTAGAAGCATCAAGCAAGGTGACCCCTTATCCCCAACTATCTTCATACTTTCTTTTGATTATTTGTCTAGACTGTTGAATCAATTAATGGCCAAAGCTCCTCACTCACTATATAGCCACAGATCTAACATTGTTGTGAACCATTTAGCCACAGTTCTAACATTGTTATTATATTTGCCAAAGCTACTAAACCTGCTGTTAATTTGCTTTTCCAATGTCTGGAGAATTTTCAAGAATGCTCTGGAATGAAATTTCATAAACAAAAATGCGAAGTTGTGTTCAACTAAAGGGTGAAACTAGATATTAAGCATTGGGTTTCAGATTTTACTAGATTTTGTTCTAGTTCTCTTCCCCTGAAATACTTGGGGACTTTATTGCTCAAAGGGAGGACAAGGCAAGTCTAATTTGATGATATTATCTTAAAAGTCTAAGACAAACTCAACAGCTGGTCAAACACTTTCCTCTCTAATGGGGGAAGAATTACCCTCCTCAAAATTATTTTGTCAGATCTTCCATCTTATATATCACATGTATCTATTATGAAGAAATCCATCCAATCTACTCTTGAAAGAACTTTCAACAGATTCTTTTGGACAGGTCAGAGAAAGCAGGTGCATTGGGTGAGATGGCAAAAAGTTTGTAGCAGTGCTAGAGCAGGTGGGCTATGGTTTAAAAGCTTTCAGCAGATTACCCAAACCAACATTTTCAAACTCTGGGTTATGTTTAGAGCACAAAATTCTATTTGGGCTAAATTCTTGAAAGGAAAATATTGCAAAGATATCCTTCTCTTGTGACTAATAGATTGGGGTATTCAAGAACATGAAAAACTTGCTGAAGATGAGATCTAAGGCTGAACAATTATTTATTTAGGAAATAGGGGAAGGTAGACTCAATGTGTGGCTGGATAATTGAACTAGAGAAGGCATTATCACTCCATTATTTGGTTCTCAATTCAACCCCACAACACAGGTGGCTGACCTTTGGTCTGATGGTGGTTGGAACCAGCAAGCTCTTTAGAACATCCTTGATAATAGATAACTCAATATAGTCCTAAAAAAACTATTTACAGATCTAAGAAAGATAAACTTATAGTGAAGAAGAAGGTTTCTCAGACTTCTTCTTCCATAGCTAGTTTTTGCTTTCCTCATGAGGTTTCTTGGGGCAAATGTGTTTGGAACAAGTTCCTTTCTCCTTCTATGGCTTTCTTCTTTTGGAGATTATTCTATGGTTTCATTTTCACTGATGACATTTTAAAATTAAAAGGCTTGAGAGGCCCTCCAGATGCATCCCGTGTAAAACTAAAGAAGAAACTCTCCACCATTTGTTATTCAAATGCTCCATCGTTCAGCAAGTTTGGAACCTATTTTTACCTAAACTGAAACTTGATACTGTTCAATTTTCCTGGCATGATTTTTACCTAAGCTGGGAAGATTGGCAAGTTCAATCTCTCTCTCCAATTCCTTGCATCATTGCTTGGTTTTTTTATGGCTAGAAATATGCTGAAATATGATGAAGCCCAAGTGGATGTCACTGTCATTGCCACTAATAGCTGCAGCTATTTAAAAAAATTGTATTTTCAGAAGAAACTTCCTGAGATTCTATGAACAACCTCCATCAACTGTTCAAGCAAAATACAATTTATTCTTCTTCATTGGAATTGTCCTCCTAAGGGTTGGGTCAAAGTGAACACTGATAGAAGCTTTATTGCTCCTAATGCAGGGGTAGGTGGGGTATTCAGAAATGACAGTGGGGAATGTTTACTCTATTTTCAGTCTCCTGCCATGGCTGAGGACATTTTGGAAGCTGAAGCTCAAGTTTTTTATTGGGCAGTGTACATGGACAAAAATTGTAGCTGGGACCAATTAATGGTTGAAACTGACTCAATGAAGTTAATAAACATTCTTGATGGGAGGATATCTACCCATTGGTATCTGATTAATTGGATCACTGGCATATAATCCTTGAGCATGGAGATTAGGCTATCATTTTCTCATACATATAGAGAGGGTAACCGACCTGCTCATTGGCTTGCTAATGCTGACATCCACTCTCAGAGTCCCTTCATAGATACTTGTAC
>NEWO01000568.1:371066-389539 GCA_003013225.1 Phalaenopsis aphrodite
TGACAAACGACAACCTCGGAATCCTAAGACGAGTTAGGGCTTATATTGTATAGCAGAGCTATGCAAAGGCCTAAAGATAAGGTGAGGATTTACGTTGCATAAGCAAGCGACCTCGACGTCTTATGGCTTTGTTGTTTAAGTCTAAGGAAGAAAGATTGGTTTAGCTGGGGAAAATAAGTTTTGCTGTTGAAGATGGCCGTGCTACCCACCATGCTAGCTCCAAGCTCCTTGCCGCGACATGTTTGAGTTTTCTAGTGTGTCAAGTTATAATATCAAATCAGGTGGCCCTATGGTTGAAGTTCTTTAAATTTTATAAGGGCATATTAAAGTTGATTAGAGTGACACCGGTTAGGATCCTACAGTTCCCTCGTTCCGGCATCACTATTTTCTATTGGATTCACTTAGTCCAAATGAACTTATTAAACCCAACTTAATTGAGTTCCATAATTTCATTTAAACCTTGGGAAGCCTCATTAGCAACCGTAGATTACCTCCTCCGAGAGATTCTCGATCATCCAATAGAAACGTCTTAATTTAGTTGCAATTGTAGTTTTATGTGTTGTTTGTGATTAAATTTTGAATTGTTTTATATTTTGAATGTTGTGACGGTGAATTTTATCTTGGTTGATTTTAGTTTTGGTTTTGGTTATAGTTTCGTGGCTATCTTGATGGTTTTAATTTTCATGCAGGGTGACATCGTTGTTTGGCATGCAAATTTGCGAGTAGTTGGCATGCAAATTTGCGAGTATAGAAGTACGTATGAAAGTACAAAAAAGACAACGCTGAAAACTGTAAAAGTGTACCTGGCGAGTCTTCTCATTCCACCACCTGAAACTTAAAATGCATGTGAGGGCATTTATGAAGAGCAAGAAAAGTAGAGTTCTGTGGGGTTTTCCTAACTCTATGTTGTATTTTGATAAGTCCTTAAAACTTTAATTAAGGATGATTCCCTTAAGCGAAAAATATAAAGTTTAATAGGCCTCTGAGGTATCCAACAAGTTAGGAGAGGGAAGCAGGTCCATGTCTCCCTCCCACCAACTAGTGAAAAGCCTCGAGCCCATTTAAACTCATTATGTTGTTTAGTGGTTCATCCTGTGAATACCCTTATTACTCAGTCAACCATGATGTCTCAATTATCTCTAAGAATGGGGTAATTATCATTTATCATTTAATTTTGAAAATTATGTGGGTGAAGACCCATGAAGGGGCAAGTTAGTGTAATTTGAACACTTAGCCAAATTTCAAACCTAATTGGGCTTAGTGGTGTTTCAAGAACGTTTGATTTAATTATGTTTTTTTCTCTAATCCTCTTTTAGTCAATTTTGGATTTAGCTTAGGTCACCACTAAGCCCTTAAGACCTAGGTGAGTGTCTTCATTAGAGGGTTAAGTTTTAAGTAGTCATGATTCATGATTTTAATTTTACTTGAAAATCAAGATAGGGGTATTAAATTGACTAATTACTGACTTCAAAAGTCATACCCCTAAGTCTAGGATCATTTAATTTTAAAAAACTTCCAAATTTTAATAATTTAGAAATTTACTAATCTTAAATAAGAAACTGCAATTGGTTTCTACCAATTAACCCCTTTGTGTTTCAAACATAAATTAATTAAGATCAGAGGATACCCATTTTCCCTCCTTGAATTAAGCCTAAATGTTAATTAAGGCTAAATTTCCAAAAATACACATTTGCCCCCAAGGCTCTAACACTTCATAATTTGTCAAATTCAATTCAAATGACTTTGAAATTTTTATCCTACCTCATTCATGGGTCAATTAAGAAATTAGAAGAGAAAATGTGATTTTTCAAAATTTAATTTAATTTATATAATTATTTTAATGCAAAAATAGGATTTTTCAAAGAAAATTCCTAACTTGACCAAGGTAAACTATAATATCTTGAAATTTTTATTGGAAGTAGAACTAGACTAGAGAAGCCTTTGGATCAAATTTCATAATTTTTTAAATTCTTTGTGATTTATTATAATTATTTTAAGTTCTGCTCTATTTAATAAAAATAAAATACTTTAAGCAGTGAAAATTATGTTTTATATTTTGGAAAATCTCCCTAAGGTCAGAGAACTTAGAGGAGTAAATTTCATATTTTTTCTAATTTTTCCTTGATTTATTAGAATTATTTTAATGAAAACTCATTTCTAGCCTTTTAAAAATTATTTTTTAAGCTTCGAAAATAAATATCTTTATTTAGAAAATCAAGAAAAATATTCTAATTGTTCCTAAATGATTAGTTTAGAACATTTCCATAAGTTTCATTATTTTTGGGATTTTTATGAATTTTTAAATTATTTTAAATATTCAAAATGGGCTAAAAATCAAATTTTTATCTTAAATATCATTTTATTTTTATAAAATACCCCTGATCATAGAGAACTCAAGAAACTAAGTTTCAAAATTTTTTGAGTTATATTTTAATTTTTTTTAAAAAAATCATTTAAGTGTTAAGAGTGGTATTTATCTTTAAAAATTAATTTAAGTTATTAAATGAACTCAAAATATTTTGAAACTTTTATGATGAGTTCTCTGGATCATAAACCACAGTGGAGATAAAAAATCAAGTCATTTAAATGTTTATATTTCTCAAAATTAATCATCTTAGTGATTTAGTATTTGGAAAATTTAAGAATGTTTTAAATGACTCGACCCATGAAATTATTTTCAAAGGTTTCTCTAGTCATAGTGGACCTTCCAATTAAATAGTTTTGTACCTTTGCTTTGAAAAATATGTAAAATGAAATTTATACAATCCATATGTTGATTATATGCCCAAATGGATGTTTAATTTCACCTATAATTGAAGCCTTCCTTCTAGTCATAGTGGACCTTTCATTTAATTTCACAATTTAATATCTCTGCTAGACCACTAGTTTGAGGATGATAAGTAGTAGAGAATCTATGCATAATATCATATTTCTTAATCAATTTTTAGATTCTCTTATTCTTAAAATGAGAACAGTAATAATTACTCTCGGCATTTCATATATTGTAAAAATATTTATAATTAAATAGTTTGTAACACTCCGAGCATCACATCTAAGTACAACAATAGCTCCAATCCATTTGGGCATATAATCAACAACAAGTAATATATATAAATTCCCAATTGAAGGCATAAATGGTCTCATAAAATCTAATCCCCACACATTAAAAATTTCAACTTCTAATGTGTAATTTAGAGGAATTTCATTTCTTCTAGAAATATTTTCTACTCGCTGACATCCATCGCATGTTTTAATATATTCATTAACATTTTTAAAAAGAGTACGCCAATAAAATCCAGCTTGCAAAATCTTATATGTAGTTCTATTCCTTCCAAAATGTCCTCCAAATTCAGAATCATGGCATCTTTCAAATATCTGTTGAGTTTCCTCATAAGGCACACACCTTCTAATAATTAGATCTTTACTTTGTTTATATAGGTATGGGTCATCAAAAAAATAAAATTTTGAATCATTTATAAATTTCTTTAATTGTGAATTTTTTATATCAGGTGGTAAAATATCACTTACAATATAATTTACTATATCGGCATACCACGATACATTCATTTTATCAATACTATATAATTATTCATCAGGGAAATTCTCTAAAATTTAATTTGCAAAATTAGTTATTATTTCTCTTTCTATTCTAAACAAATGATCAGCTATTTGATAATCATTTCCCTTTCTATCAACTACGGTAAAATCAAACTCTTGCAATAGAAGTATCCATCTAATTAATCTCACTTTAGCATCCTTCTTTTGCATCATGTATTTAATAGCAAAGTGATATGTATGCACTATACATTTAGTTCCAATTAAGTAAGGTCTAAATTTATCAATGAAATAAACAATAGTGAGCAACTCTCTTTCAGTAGTAGTGTAATTAATTTGAGCATCATTTGGAGTTTTACTAGCATAATATATTACTTAAAAAACTTTATTGTGCCTTTGTCCTAACTTAACCCCAATAACATAATCACTAGCATTGTATATTATTTCAAATGGTTTCTCCCAATCCGGTGGAACTATTATAGGTGCAGTAATTAATTTTTATTTCAATAATTCAAATACTTTTCTGCATTCCTCATTAAAATCAAATTTTGTGTCCTTTTCTAAAAGTTGACATAATAGCTTAGTTATTTTAAAAACAATCTTATGTAATGCCTGTAGAAACCAACATGTCCTAAAAAGCTTCTTACCCCTTTAACATTAGTCGGAGGTGGTAATTTCTAAATAACTTGAATTTTTGCAGGATCTACTTGCATGTCATTTTCAGAAATTTTATGCCCAAGCACAATTCCTCCTGCAACCATAAATTGACATTTTTCCCAATTTAGTACTAGGTTTATTTTTTTACATACTTCCAGAACTTTTCCTAAATTATTTAAACATAATTCAAACAAAGTTCCAAATATCAAAAAATCATCCATAAACACTTCCATTCCATGTTCAACGAAATTGTTAAAGATTGACATCATACATCTTTGAAATGTTGTAGGTGCATTGCATAGTCCAAAAGGCATTTTATGAAAAGCAAATGTTCCTTATGGGCTAGTAAATGTTGCCTTCTCTCGATCCTCTAGAGAAATTAGAATTTGGTGATAACTGATATATCTATCCAAAAAGTAATAATATTTGTTCTCAGCTAATCTATCCAACATTTCATCTAGAAAAGGTAAAGAAAAGTGATCTTCTCTGATGGCCATGTTTAATTTTCTATGGTTGATAAAAATTCTCCAACCAATAACTTATCTTATTAGTATTAATTCATTTTTCTCATTTTCTTCAACGTTCACTCATCCTTTCTTCGGAACACAGTGAACTGGACTTACCCAAGCAATGTCTGAAATAGAATATATAATTCCAATATCTGTCCATTTTAAATTTTCTTTTTTAACTTCTTTCATTATTGGGTTTAATCTCCTCTACGGATCAACTTTAGGTTCATATTGTTCATTAAATAAGATTTTGTGCGTACAAATATAAGAACTAATTCCTTTAATATCTGCTAAAATCCATTCAAAAGCCTTTTTATATTTTTTTAACATCTTAATAAATTTTTGTTCTTAATTTTCTGTTAATTCAGAAGAAACAATAACAGACGATGTAGATGACTCTCCTAATAACACATCTTTTAAAATGGGCAGGTAATATTTTCGGTTCAAGTTGAGGTGGTTTAATACTTGAAGGAATAAGATTTTTATTATCATTTTCCAAAAAGTCTAAAGTTTTAAACTTTACCCTGAATATAATCCAAATCTTCTTCTTTTATTTTGTTCTTATTTTTAAAAAATTCTCCTTTCTTTAATTTATCTTCAAACTCATTCTTAAATTGCTCATTACTCAGATAATCAGTTACTTTCATCCTAAAACATTCATTATCCTTTTCCATTGCTGGATATCTCATAGCTTTTGCAATATTAAATGTTACTTTTAGATCATTAACTCTCATTATTAATTCTCATTTGTGCATATCTAACACAGCTCTCCCTGTTGCAAGAAATGGTCTCCCCAAAATAATAGGAATTTCTTTATCTTCCTCCATATCCAATACAATAAAGTCTACAGGGAAGATAAATTTATCCACTTTTACTAATACATCCTCTATAACTCCTTTTGGATAAGTTATTGATCAATTAGCTAACTGAAGAGTTATAGTATTAGGGAAAATGTCTCCCAAATCAAAACGTTTAACGATCAATAAAGGCATAAGATTGATACTTGCTCCTAAATCACATAAAGCTTTTCCAAAAAACTTTTCACCAATAGCACAAGGTATAGTAAAACTACTAGAATCTTTCAATTTTTTAGGAAGCTTTTTCTGAATAATAGAACTACACTCCTCACTGAGTACAACGACCTCATGATCTGTAAACTTCCTTTTCCTGTTTAGTATATCCTTCATAAATTTCACATAACTTGGGATTTTTTTCAAAGCTTCAACAAAATGAATGTTTATCGTTAACTTCTTAAGGATTTCTAAAAATTTTGTAAGTTTTTATCTTTGTTTTTCTGCTTCAGTATTTGAGGAAACAAAGGTAATGGTTTTATAAAGGACCTGGTGTTTGTTCATTTTCATTTTGGTCACTTTCCGTTACTTCCTTCTCTTCATCACATTCAGTTTCTCTTTTGGTCCTTGTTTCAACTTCTTTTCCACTTCATAATTAAATAGCTTTAATTTTCTCCTTATTTTGTTCTTTTGGATTAAGTTCCATTGTACTCGAAAGAATTCCAGAAGGTTTGTTACTGAGTGCAATAGCAATAAGTCATAATTGATTTTCAATATTTCTAATAGTAGCCCCTTAATTCTGTATTTGATTTCCCATGTTTAACATTACTTCTTCCATCGTCAACTTCTTTTCCTTAACTTGTGGGTTAAGATTAGAGTTAAATTCAGAAGGATAATATGGTCAATAACTAGGATTTCCTTCGTTGACCAAATTTCCGGAGGGATTCACCAAATTGTTATAATTATTCCAACTAAAATTAAGGTGATTCTTCCATCCAGGATTATAAAAGTTAGAATAAGGATTATTATTTTGATTATTTATAGCATTTAAAGTTTCATAAGATGATTGAGTATCAATGATCTGTCCTAGTGAATTTTCCTCTAATACTAGGGGTATTTGAGAATATTTCACTCCTTTTTGATCAATCTTTTTCGAAATAGCAGCAATTTGAGATGCTAAAACAGACATTGCATCTAAATCATGAATACTAGCTACTCTCTTAGGATTTACCCTTTCAGAGGGCCATTGAAAAACGTTAGTAGTCATTTCTTCAATTAAAGAATATGTTTCATCAAAATGTTTTGACATTAGTGATCCACTCGTAGCAGCATCTATAATATATCGAAGAGATTTTACTAATCCATTATAAAATGTTTGAATTATTAACCAATCTGGTAGAGCGTGGTGTGGACATTTTTTAAGAAAATCTTCAAATCTTTCCCAAGCTTCATATATCGATTCTCCTTCAAACTGACAAAAAAATATAATATCATTTCTAAGCTTAGCAATTTTAAAGGGAGGAAAATATTTAACTGAGAATTTTTGTGATAGTTCTCCCCAAGTTATGATTGATCTAGGTGCTAATGAGTTTAAACAAGCCTTGGCTTTATCCCTTAATAAAAAAGGAAAAAGTCTAAGCCTAACAACATCATTAGATACTCCGTCATATTTAAAAGTAGCACAAATTTTAAGAAAACTAGCAAGATGTAAGTTTGGATCTTCAGTAGGTGTTCCTCCAAACCGATTGTTTTGTACCATTTGGATAATAGCAGGTTTAAGCTCAAATGAACTAGCAACAACATCAGGATTTTGAATAGTCAAATGAAGTTCATCTGCTGTCGAATTAGCATGATTTTTTAAGGGTCTTTGTTGATTTATATTTATTTGATTATTTAAGTTATTTGTCATTTTGTTTAAGTTTTTAATTTCTTTTTGTTATTTTCTAATTTTTCTTATAGTACGCTCTAATTTTGAATTTTAAGTCACTAAACTTTTAGATCCAATATTTCACATAAATAAGTATAATAAGCAATGAAAATTTTCTTAAAAATAACTCTTAAATAAAAATATATTTTCATTTTGGATTTTTAAATTTTTAAAATTTTTTAAATTTTTAATTTTTAATTTTATATATAATTATCTCTAAAGTTCCTAATTCACCAAATCTATTTAATTTACCACTACCTTCTCCGGCTACTGCGCCAAAAATTTGGTCCCAATGTGAATACAGTTATGTAAAAATTATAAAGTTGACTCCTCTAGGCAACGGTGCCAAAATCTTGATACAATATTTTATGAATTAGAAATTTAAGTAATTAATATTGGGATTCTGCTCAAGTATATGTATCGTTATCAAGTAATAAAAGACTCTTTATTTAAGCCCCAAATATTGATCCCACGGGGAAGGTTTAAATTTAAAATAATAAAATTACTAGGAAATTCACAGAAAGTCATAATGAAATTCTTGTCACTAATTTTGAATATTGAGATATTATCATAACTAAATTATTTAACTAATAACAATATTGAAATATAAAGTTTAAACAGTAAATATTAAACTATGTTTATGTGATTAAAATTTCTTATGTGAAAATGCATCTTTCCCACTACAATGAGATTTTTGGTAAAATGAGATGAGATAAATGGTTCAAATATGTATTGTGCCAAATAGAAGTAGTTTTAATTCTCTATCCTGATACAGTATTATATAAAATCATTGGCTAATCCCAAGTTTAGTCCCTAAATCCTTGGCTAGGCTAGGAGGATACTGGCTCCCACTCTAGAGCTCCCACTTCCATTCACCTGAAGGATAACTCTCGCTTTAGTTTTTAAACACTAAGACAGAATTAAGGATTTTAGTTTGTCACCCTAAAGCTTCTCCAATTCTACACCCAATAAAGTATGTTTCCCTATTTATTTGCACATAATTCCATGAAAAAAATTCTCCTTCATGGAATCAAATGTGATTCTCACTCTGTTGTAGAACTCATACTCCATTTCCCGTATCATCTTTTTTACAACATATTTTAACAATTCAATTGGCCATATCAAAAATTAAATTAAGTTCGGAGTTGAAAAATCATCATAATTTATGTTACATTTTAATACTGGCACATCCATATTATCTTTTCATTTCACCATATCTCATAGTAGAGAGAAAGATAAAGTAAACTACTCGAACTTCATGAGAAAAATACAGCAAAACAAAAATTTCATATATAAAATAGAGTTCATACAACACTAATAAACAAACAACACTTATCCGAAACTCCTTCTCAAAGCAAATCCCTTGTAGCCTCTTCTAAGAAATGTAGGAAGAAGAAATCTCTTTTTTCTCCTTCTCCAACACTCTTAAAGAAGAGTTCACACTTAATCTAACCACAAAACTCTAAATTATACGAACAATGGACTATAAATGAAAAATTGAAGAATGTGTGATGCATAGAAGGTTAAATTGAGGTGATGAGATGTCGAGAAGAGTCACTTTTCTGATCAATTTTGACCCCAAATAAATACTAGAGTATGTTCTCTAATAGGTGCCTCGAAAAACTGTTCAAAAAATGTCCAAATTTGTCAAATCTTATAGAAATAGGAGCTGAACCGACATTGGCACCGTCAACGCCCATTCTAGCACCGTCGATAACAGTGTTCTGCAATTTAATTTGATGCTCACTATCAAACGACGCTGTCGGAGCTGCTTCTGGCGCAACGCCGACGACGCTGAACAAATTTCATCAATTTTGTTCCTTTTTTGCTTCAAGTCCTAAAATTTAACAGCCTGTAAGAAAGCATAAAAATACCTTCTATTTTAAAGTGCAATATCACCAAAAATGAGTATAATATATAGGTCAAAAATGCTTTTCTTTAGTGTATCACTTTCCAAAAGGAATAATGGGACCAAATCAAGGGGTCTTAGGGTTTGGTGTATGCAAAAAAAAAAAATTTAGTGTGGAAGCCATTTCAACCATCACCAGACCACCCAGGGATAGTCCTAAGGTCTGACCATCCTATGGAAGACTCCCTCTGAGTTCCCCCATACGGACACCACCTAGTAAGTGCTAGACGTTAAGACCATTATTTTGAACTTCAAGTTGAGTAAAGAAAAATTTGGAATTTCTAATGCTGAGGATTCTTTTTCTAGTCCTCTTGGAATAGTCAAGAGGAAAGTCCTATGGCTAGACCCTAGTCTACTAAAGAGGAAAAAGCTAGACCTCAACTAAAAATGAGGTCAACATAAGCAAAACTTAAAAGTAAATACTTACTCTTATATTTTTTCCCTCTTTCATAGTAGATGGCCTTTATTTCATATAATCTCCACTCAAAATCACATACAAAAAATAGAATCAAAAAAGGAAAAGGTAAAGCCCTTCAAACTCAACCTTGGGCAAGGAAGAAATCCTAAGGAGAAACTCTCAAATCCTCCAAAACTTTGTCTACAGCCTTCCCTGATGGCTCTTTTTCTTTACATGGTGCTCTAAGAACTCTTTTTATAGCCAAATTATTGGATTTGGCAAGAAAATTTTTTTTTCATAAATAATTCTCACTCTGTTGGTTTGGTCAAGTTAAATTTTATCATGGTCACGCTTGATCCTAACATGGTTGCCCCGGGACTCTGAAAGAGTAGTGTGGTCATGCTTGATTCAAGGATTGTCACATCATATGCTTTGATATCATAACGTGATTACACCAATTCAAGCCACTTTTTTCTTGGTTTTTCTCATTCCTAAATTCATGTATGATCACATGTACATCCACAATAAAAATCTTCCATAAGCATAATTCCATAAAAAATAGAGTAAAATAAAAGGTAAAAAGCATAAAAAAATGCAAGTAAGAATATGTAAAATTGATGCATATGAGGCTCCCACTTAGGATGAAAAATTTTAGTGAATTTTAAATGAGACTTTAATGTGATTTTTAATTAATTAAATTAATTATTTTTAGCTCATGCTCACTTTCGTTGAGGTTTAGTTTTGATTGGAGTTTATTTTGTGTGATTTATTAGATTAATTTTTTTTATTATGAAAAGTATTGCTCAAAATTATCAAAGGCTTAACGGGCCCCAAAAGAAGTTAAATTTTTGCATGGAGGAGTTTAGTTGAAAGATTTTAATGATCTGAATGCACTTGTACAATATATTTTAAAAATAATGATTCATTTCAAACTTTATATGTGGGACCATTTTTCAAGAATGAAAACACTTTACAAAATTTTACATAAAAAGTGTATATGTGACAATCAAACGAGTTTGAATGCTTCTCAAATATCAATATGAATATCATGCAACTTACATAATGTAATTTTGATTATTGGATTGGTTTGTGGAGAAAATAATAACTTTAGCGTGTGTGGAGCACTATTCATGCATGAAAACCTGAAGTGAAAGGTTTTAAGTGAATAATGTATCATATGATCATCAAAAATTTTTACATGAATTTTATAGGTGATAATAAACATCATGCAACTTTTAAAATGAAGTTTCAAATTCTATGATGATTGTGTTGAAGGCAATAATTTGAGGTGTTTATTTGTTAAGGTTGATTTTTAGGTCAAATCTAGGGTATTTTTTAGTTGATTTTATTTTGTTGTGTTACAACTTGTTTAATTTTAATTTTTATTCATTAAGATTATAATTTTAGATTAAATTGAGGTTTACACAAGTTTCAGCTCAAGTGAGGTTTAAGTAGATGTAAATCAATGAAAGAGGCTGAGTAAAATGTGAGTTCAAATGTCATCAAAGTATAGAGTTCACAATTGAATCTCTAAGATTTAAGTAGTTAGAAAATGAACTTTTAGATTCAACATCTCAATTCATTCCATAACTTAGATAGGATAGATTTAATTCAGGTTAGGATTGCATACCTGCTGTGGTTTTAAAACTTCTTACTGAGTTTAGTGATAATGTTCCTAATGACCTTCTGGATGAGTTACCAAATTTTAAGGGATATACAACATGCTATAAATTTGGTTCCTGGTTCCAAAATCTTAAACTTTTCTCATTATAGAGTGAACCCTAGTGAGCATGCTATGTTGAAGAAACTAGTGGTTGAACTCCTAAGAAAAAGCTTATATTTAGATAAGTATAAGGACCTTATGTTGTACCTGTACTTTTAACCTCAAATAAAGATGGAACTTGGAGAATGTGCATAGATAGTAGAGCTATGAATCGGATTAATGTCAAGTATAAGTTTCCCATACCTGGACTAGACGTTATGCTTGATCTTATTTCAGGAGAAAATATACTTTCAAAGATATATTTGAAATACGACTATCATTGTATTATGATTAAACCCGTGATGGAAAACAATATTTTAATCCATAAAGAGTCCTTATGAGTAGATAGTTATGTTATTTAGTCTCTTTAATTCTCCTAAAACATTTATGTGTTTGATGATCATGGCTCTAAGGCATATCAATATACCTTTTCTAGTAATATATTTTGGTGGCTTTCTTATTTGTAGTCTCAATGAAATCTCTCATCTTGATTACTAACAACTTTTAGAAAAAAATTGAGAAAGAAAACTTAATATCAAATTGAAAAAGTGTTTTTTTCTACCAGATCAAAGTTTTCTTAGGCTTTATCATGTCAGCAAATGTTTTGAAAGTGGATATGTCAAAAATGGAGTCCATTATTGACTGGCTAATTCCACTTCATTTACTTATGTCAAAATTTTTGAAGGCTTTAGAACTTCCTATAGAAGATTTATGAGAGATTTAAGAACTGTGGAGGGCCCAATAACTGAAATTCTAAAGAAAGATAGATTTTATTTAGACTCGAGATGAAGAGAATATCGAACCCACAGAGAAATTTTGCAATATGCATTATTGAACAACAAACTTTATACTCTTAAAAGACAATAACTTAAACTAAAGATAATTTGACATTAATTAAAATTTAAATATATTTGGTATTTTTGATATTTTGACAAAATAATAAAAACTTCTAAAGATAACTTGAGTTTATGCAAATAAAAACACTTGATATGAAAATACCTTTCTCCTTATCATCAATTGGTAATAAGTATAGGGATTCTATTGTGGAAGTATGCAAATTATGTTGTGCCAAATAGGAGCAATTATATTCTTTACTCTTACTAGAGATGCTGTAAAGAACATTGAATAATTTAAAGTTTGAATAATTATGAAGATTGGCTAAGCAGGGAAGATACTAGCTCTCATTCTAGAGTTCCCTCGATTCCTTCCACCTAGGGGCTAACATCTCGTATCAGAACCTAAAATAATAAGCCAATTTGGGGGCTTTAACCTGTCACTTTAAAGTTCTCTAACTCTACACCCTTCAAAGATTATTTCCCTATTTATTTGCACTAAATCAAATGAATTACATTCTCATTCATACAACCTCATGTGATTCTTTCCAACTGTTGATTGAGACAATACCAGAACGATTCTTACATGTTCTCGCAACAAATTTTAATATCTGGATAGGCCAAATTAAGAAGTAAATGAAGTACATGGATTTAAATCATCACAACTTCTTCCAACACTAAAGATCAATACTCTCCACAACTTTCATCCAACACTTTTAATTACTTATCATTTTAAGCAGATAGATAAAAAAAACTACTCAGATTTCATGAAGAAAATAAAACCACACTTTAGTTTAAAAGTAGAAATCATTGTCATACCAACAAGAAATCTCAATTAAAACCAGAAGTACTTTAAAACAAAAGATAAAAATTTATCTCAAATTCTCCACCAAACTCTTGAAGTTCCTTTGAATCTCTTCTCTTTTAGAACACTCTAAACTCTTAAAATAAAACTAAATACAAAAATAAAAGTAAACTTTGTGTGGTGCCTGAATTTCTCCACAAGATTCTCCATGTTCTTCTTAAAACTCAGCACTCTCCCCCTCTTCAAGCACCCATCTCAAATGTCTCAACTTTCTTCTTTTATATATCTCCAAAAGCTGCCTTGGAAATTCTTCAAAATGTGTCCAAATTTGATGTATCTTTAAGGGATGCCTCTTTTCACAAGTCTTTTAACCATATTTTCGTTCCTAGTGGTCACAACCACCCTCTTTAACCAATAGGTGCCTCAAATGTCTCTTCAAAATTCAACCAAATGAAGAAAACAACCAAGTAACTACCTCTAGCTCTTAAGTGCGAGGCCTCTGGAGCTTTGGCGTGATCTTCTCTATTTCCTCGACGCTTAAGCGTCGGGAAGCGCCAAAACTCTTTTGCACAAATTTCACATTTTTACTCTAAATTTGATCATTTTTCACTCCTTTTAGCATTTTTTAACTGTTTGCTTGTACATGAAAGAAAAAACACATAAATACCTTCCATTAAAGCACAATATCTCAAAAATAGGTATAAAAATGTGTCTAAAAACACTATATATTTTAGGTGTATCAAAATTCTCTAAACATAAAATGTTACTTGTCCTTAAGTGACACTTCAATTTTTAAAAACTAAGTATGATATTTGTATGAGTTTCTTTAGGAGTTACTAAAATTTAGATTTAGAAATATAGTAGTCCAATTTAGAAAAAATATTCAGTAAATGAGACCAACTTAAAGTTTAGAAATTTTTAATGTTAAGAAAGATGAAAATATGAGTTCCTATATAATTCAGAAATATTGTAGATTTTCCAAATTTAGAATTTAGTCATTTTATTATCTCCATTTAAAATTTTTTATTAAGAATAATTTTACTTACTATATTATATCTTTAAGCTTAAAAGTTTCTCAAGTCTTATACTTTAAAAAGACCAAATGTAGAACAAATTTTTTATTAAGCACCAATCCTCAGGCTTCTCCTCCCTTACTTTTTTTTCTTTTTATTTCCATTTTCTTTTCTTTTTCTTTTCTTTTTCTTATTCTCTTTTTCTTTTCTTTTTCTTTTTCTCTATTTCTTTTCTTTTTATTATCTTTTTCTTTTTCAGGCAAGGATTACTATATCTCGATAGGCCTTTAATGGTTTTGAATTCCACTTCTCATTTCCTAAAGCAAAGTCTTGATATAAATCTTTTTCTTATAAATATAATAATAGTTTTGAAAATTATTTTTAATAAAAGAAATTTAAGTATTAAAAATAAAAGTCTAAATTTTCTAAATTTTTCAAAAAATACATTTTTTCTTACTAAACGTAGTTACACTATATTTAACATTTTCTACGTTAAAAGTTTTTAATTGAAAGTTTTTCTTCATTACTCATAATTTTAACTAAATTTTTGTACTCATTTGTAAAATCAAATTTTACTTCCATAATATAACTTCATATACAAGATCATATTTCTTTTCAAATCAAATTTACTTATAACACATTTGACAACAAATAAAACTCAAGTTTTGAAAATATTTTTCATACCCCCAAACTTAAATTTTTAAAAAGATTAAACAATTTAGCAATAGCTATAAATAAGCACGAATGAAAATTAAAATAACATGCTTACGGGAATTTTTATATCCTAATTATACAAGTATAAAACTAAAAATGGGAGTTAAAATTAATTTTTGATTAATTTTTTATCATTTTCAATTTAATTCACATGTAGAGATTCGATAGACTTTTAAGTAGTGGGTACAAACATAAAAACAAACTAACACACTAACTTTGATTTCTACTCTCAACATAACAACACATTAACATGATAAAAAAATACAGGGAAGTAGTTTTCTTAGTTTAAAATTTTAAAACTAAAGTTAGCAAGATTCTTAACTATTCAAAAAGACATAGAAATAAGTCAATTCTAACTAACTAAATCAATAATCAACACACAACAATAATTACTACCCTAGAATTTTAAAATAAACAACTAACAAAACACAACACACAATATAATTAAACAAAATAAAAGTCTTCACACATCACAAAATCTAAACTAATACAAAAACATACTTGTCTCAAGTCCAAAGCATAAAAACACATCACATCACATGTCTCAAGTCCAAACATGAAAATAAACAACACATCACAAGTCTCAAGTCCAAAACACATAGTCTAACACATATTACAAACATAAAAAATAAATCACTCAATCCTCCTCCTCAACATCTTTAGAATGACCGCTATTCCAGACATTTGTAGCCTCATAATAAGGGTATCTAGGATATGGAGCAAATTGCACTCCTGGGTTACCCCTAATGAGGTTTTCCAAAGATGAATGAAATTTCTCTTCATAATCAATTTTTTTTCTATTATACCCATCAATATGATCTGCAAAGCTTTCTACATTTCTTACCTTATCGGCAGAATAGTTGATATTGTCCATCATCCTCTGTAATAGTTGACTTTGAGTTTTCGTAGACTCGCCCTAAAAGTAGATGATCTTAAGGTAGATGGTTTAGATGTGGAAGCAACAGACGTTGCCATTCCATAGCTCCTTGAAAATCCTTCTCTCCAACCAAAATAGAATGCTCTGAATATGACTTTGAAGCCAACAAAACTTCTTCCCAACTATCATATCTCTCCCGCCTGCTCTCATAAAGAAAAGATCATTGAAGCAAATCTCAGACCTGCACTAGTAGCGGTAGTGGCAGAACTGATGATAGTCTGATAAATTAAAGCTCCAATGTTGATGAGCTTTCCTTCCTGGATACAACAATTCAACTTTGCTCTCTCTGGTAACTTCACTGAGATGTTTTTTAGGTAATAGACGGGCAAAAAAAAAAAAGTGTCATGCCTTCAAACATGCGCTTAACTTTGACGTGGCAAAGTTGACTCACCTCTCATTTGTGATCTTCCAGAGTCCTCTAGCAACAGTCAAATAGGAAAGAATCTCATCTAGCTCCATCTCAGTCGGACTATAGTTCACATAAAAACATAAAGTCTCAGGTGGCAAATGGTAAAACATATTGATTACCTCTGGTGAAAAAGGTACCAATTTTCCCCGAACCATACCTCGATCCTCTTCAGCTTCAGGGAGGTTTGCATAGAACTCTCAAACTACAGAAATAACTACTACAGCAAAAAATAACAGAATTGTTCCCACAGTCGGCAAACGATCAAATCTTCTACCAACCCACTTGAATTTTTGAAACAACGCTTTTGGATAAGCTTTTATAATTGCATAGCATCACTGCACGTATCTTGAGCCTTCAAACTCAAACTTACTCGAATCAAAATGGCCTTTTCCTTTGCTCCTCTTCATTCTTGGTGACATTCTACAAATTTTCATAAAATTTCATAGTAACTTCTAAAATCAAATTAAACTACTAAACTAAACTTCCAAAAGCTCAAACTACACTTCCTATGCAATTTCCATAAATTTTTCCTCACTTTTCACAATGAATAGTTATTTTCATATTTCTCTAAATGTACTCAAAATACATGGTGAAAATCCAAAATTTTTACATAGGAGTGAAGCTCTTACCTTATAAAATCTGAATCTAGCAAATTTGGCTCAATTCCATTAAGAAATATCCACCTAGTAGCTTGCTATAGCTCTCCAAATCAAGAACTCGAGGGGAATAAGATGACATTGAGCGTGAAAATGGCGATTTTTGGGTTTAATTTTTAGTTTTAACCATTTGCGAACCAAATTTTGTGATCCGGCGCTTAAGCGAGGGTAAGCGGCACTTAGGCGCCTGCCTCTCGGGTTACATTGCACTTAAG
This sequence comes from Phalaenopsis aphrodite, assembly GCA_003013225.1. NCBI lineage: Eukaryota > Viridiplantae > Streptophyta > Magnoliopsida > Asparagales > Orchidaceae > Phalaenopsis > Phalaenopsis aphrodite. Next base: position 388,156 of record NEWO01000568.1, read on the forward strand.
CGTGATAATGTGGCGCTTAAGCTCCAGTGCATTTTTGAAATTTTTAAATTTAGGTAAAATGCACTATTAGCCTAAGTATAACACCTCTAAATGGTCTCATATCACTTAAATGACTATTTTCATCTCCTATGAAGACATCATATCAAAATCTCTCACTTTCTTAGACTTTAGGGCTGAAAATGATTTGGGGCAAAATTCCTTCACTAATTACCCTTCATTTATAGGCCTAATTTCTTCTAATAATTCTTAGACAAGTCTGTAACTGTCTTGGCATGTTTCTACAAATGAATTTGTGGTTAAACCTTTTAGAATCTTAATTTAACACATGTTTTTTAGCTGCCACACTTAAGCGTAGAATATTAGCGCTTAATTGTCAGTGCTCAATTTTGCACCAGTCAACTTAACGTCCAAATTCTCTTTCTAGCATATCTAGATCACTAAATAAAATCTTAAAATCATTACTAACACAAAATAGTCTAAAAAATACTACCCTAAATTTTCTTAATCACACACAAATAACATTCAAAGCAAAACACACTAATAACTATGGGTTGTCTCTCACAAAGCACTTTTTTTAATTTCGTCAACCTGACATAACTAGTGCTTATTCTAGTTGACCAAACATCATTCGATCGTTACATTTATATTGATCTCCTATAAAATAAGGTTTCAATCTATGGCCATTCACTTTAAACACTTTATTAGTTTTAGTATCCTTAATATTTATAGCTCCATAAGGATTAAGTTTCATCACAACAAATGAGCCCATTCACCTGGACTTAAGTTTGCCTGGAAATAATCTTAACCTTGCACTATATAGTAAAACTTGTTTTCCTGGATGAAAATTTTTAGAAAGAACCTTTTGATAAAGCCACAACATCATCTTTTCTTTATAAATCTTAACACTCTCATAAGATTCATTCCTTATCTCTTCAAGCTCATTTAATTGCAATAATCTTTTCTCACCAGCATCTTTCAAATTATAATTGAACTCTTTAATTGCTTAATATGCTTTATGCTTAAGTTCAATTGGAAAGTGACAAGCTTTCCCTAGTATTAGCCTATATGGGGACAATCCTATAGGAGTTCTATATACAGTCCTATAAGCCCACAAAGCATAGTAAAGTTTGACTGACCAATCCCTTTTTGTTGGATTTACATATTTTTTCATAATTCTTTTAATTTCTCGATTGCATAATTCAGCAAAACCACGTGTCTGAGGATGATAAGCAGTAGCAATTCCATGATTTATATAATAATCCTTTAATAATTCCTCCACAATGACATTTCTAAAATGACTTCCCCCATCAATTATGATGACTCTCGGCATCCCAAATCTACAAAAATATGTTTGTTTTAAAAAACTTTGTAACACTTTGAGCAT
>NEWO01000568.1:421086-432589 GCA_003013225.1 Phalaenopsis aphrodite
TATATATATATATATAAAGTACATATTTGCTAAAAGAAACCCTTCTTTCTCTAATAGTGCCACCCTGATCCATCCATCGAAAGCAGATTAGCGCACCATCTTCAGGTTCGCAGCAGGGCGTCTCAATGGGCATGGCATTTCATCAAACAGGCGGTACCGTCGCCGCCTGCTGCATTTCTCCTGCTGCGGCCGACACCTGGTTTCTCCCCTCACCGAAAGCCTCCCTCGCTCTCCATATCCATCTCGCTGCCGCTTCCCCATATTCATACAGATGCAGCACAATGTGTACCCCTATCCCCGCAATTATTCCATTCGAGATCGAAAATGTCAGCGGCATCAATATCATCGTCAGAAAAGCCGGCACCGCCTCCTTTGCCTCCCCCCACTCAATCTCCTTAATCAACTTCATCATCATCATCCCCACCATCACCAGCGCTGGCCCCACTGCCCAACTCGGCACACTCATCAATACCGGCCCAAAAAATATCGCCATCACAAAACACGCCGCGGTCGTCACCGCTGTCAAACCACTTCTCCCTCCTTCCTTTATACCTGCCGTCGACTCTATGTACGTGGTAACCGTCGTCGTCCCCAACGCCGCTGCCACGATCGTGGAGCCGCCGTCTACCAAAAATGCCCAATACTCCCCTTCGAATCCCCCATTTTCGTCCGTGAACCCAGCGTACTCCGCCATCGAGTACATCGACCCTGTTGTGTCGAGAATGTCTACGTACAGAAGGGTAAGCAGCGGGACCCAAGCTGCCCGCCTTTTCAGCCCGGTGAAATCCACCATCCCAGCAGTGTGCTTTATTTTATGCAAGTCGACCATACGGCGGAAGTAGGCGTAGGTCGCATCTCCAACGGGGGTGCGAGGGAAAATCGTGACTTGGGTCCCGCGAAACCATGAGACTACGGTCACGAATAAGATGCCGTAAATTATCCCACCTTTTACCCCACGTGCGAGGCAGAAGGCAGTGAGCACGAACCCGGCCGCACCGAGCCAGAAAGAGGGGCGCTCGAGCGCGCCAGCGGAGAGGGTCACAAGCGTCGATGTGCTCGGCCCTACGAGCCCGACGCCCTGGCCAGCTTGGAGGCCGGTGAAGGCGAGGAAAAGACCGATGCCTGCTGCGGAAGCTAGGCGGATACCTCGCGGTATCAGACGGGCTAGGCGGCCGCGGAGGCCTAGCGCGGAGATGGCGAGGAAGACCGCGCCTTCCAGCATGACTGCGGCGAGTGCTTCTCCGTAGGTAAGCGGGCCGGTACCGTGAAAGCCCACCATATTGTAGGTGAAAAATGCGTTGGCGCCCATTCCGGTGGCGAGAGCGAATGGAAGATTCGCAACGACACCCATGACAAGGGAACCAATAGCAGCGGCAGCGGCGGTCGCGACAACGAGGTCACCTTTGGTTTCCGCGAGGCAACGATCGTAGCCCGGGTTAGGCCGCAGTCGGCAATCCGGGTGGAACCCAGGCTGGGCGTGCTGGTCGGTTGTACAGTCGTGGACCGTGCACGGCCCGCCAGAGTCGACGAGGATTGAAGAGTTGACGGAGATGATGTAAGCCATGGTAAGGAAGGTGGCTAGGCCGGAGCGGAGCTCTTTGGTGAACGTCGTTTTTCTGGCGTCGAGCTTGAAGTGGCAACCCACTCGGCTTTTTGAGACAGTACAGTTCAGCCCGCCTTCCAGCCGCTGCCAAACCTCCGCCACCCTCGAGCAAGTTCCCTTCCCCATCGCTCCTTCCTTACTCTCGCTATGACGTCTCGATTCTCTTCTGTTGAATCGTCTGCGGATAGATTTCCTTTAATATGTGTCTATATATACTTGGAAAAAAGTTTGAAAGCAAATGTACCTATAAATTTCTTGTATTAATTGCTTGGTCGGGTTCACAATAGCACCATAAATAATGCCTGGTATGGGAAAATTTAATGCCTCAAGACTTAGCTCAGGCCAAGTGGAGCTAACTCCCACTGTATATTAAAATTCAAAAAAGCTAAATTAACTCGACCCGGCCCAAATTACTGCAGAACAAATTTAAAAGATACATTTTTTCGTGGAACCAGGCCAAAATTTAGCCCGTCGGAAAGCCGAAATAAACAAAAAGTCACCTTATGCTAGATTTGGTGCCTATATTTTTATTCTTCGATGGTTTTGGAGCATTTCTTCGTTTTTGTTCTCCTGCATTTTCATCCAAAGAGGCAAAACGTCATTTTGTTCTTCGGAATTTTCATCATTTCACATTTGGAGTTATTCCACCTCTTCGGCTGCTTCGGGCGTTCTACATTCAACCGGCAGCGGTTTCTCTTCTCCATACGGGGGGTTTTCTTCTCCGTGCGGCGGTTTCTATTCAGCGATAGTGCTTCTCCATTCGACTATTGTAAATGAAAAGTCGGTTTCGAAATACTCATTATACGTGTTAGTTCTCAGTTGTTCGGCAACAACAAGTCATTTTTGTCTTTTTTTCTTTAGCACACAAAATGGAAGGTGGCAATGGTCTGAAAAAAAAACTAGCGGTCTCCCGAAGTCGTTGAGGTAATATGCTACAATGTTTATTTTAGAGAAAAATTTGAGGTTATAGTCTTGTTATATTCGTGTTATAGTTGTGTTGTATTCGGTTATTGTGTGTTTTTGTATGTTATAGATGTGTTAATGTTGTGTTATGGTGTTATAAATGAGTTATAGATGTGTTCTAAATGTATTATTGTTGTGTTATGTTATTATAATTGTGTTATGCATGTGTTATAGATGTGTTATGAATGTGTTATTGTGTGTTATTGTATGTTATATATGTGTTATTGTGTATTATTGTTATGTTATGTTATTATAATTGTGATATAGATGTGTTATACATATATTATTATGTGTTATTGTTGTGTTATGTTAATATGATTGTGTTACATATGTGTTATACATGTGTTATTGTGTGTTATTGTTGTGTTATGTTAATAACACAATCATGATGCAATGATAACACTAGCATGACACACAATAATACAACAATAACACAATCATAATACTTTATAACACTACAATAATACAATAATAACACAATATAAAACAACCGTCACACAACTATAACACAAATATAACACTACAATAATACATAATAACTCATCTGTAACACAACAATATGACACATGTAACACGACAATAACTCATCTATAAAACAACAATAACTCACCTGTAACACAACAATAACTCATCAGTAATACAACAATAACTGGACGATAACACTCATATAACACAACAATAACTCTTCTCTAACATGACAATAGCTCATCTGTAACACGACAAGAACTCATCTGTAACACAACAATAACTCATCTGTAACACAACAATAACTGAACGATAACACGCATATAACACAACAATAACACATATGTAACACATCCATAACACATTTGTTATCTGAAAATATGTGAATTAGGAATGTTATCTATAAAATAATATTTCCTTCCTTATGTTTGTTGGTGTAGGTATATAAACACAAGAACGTTCAATTGTAGATGTCGTCCTTTCGTAGTGAGAGGAGCACTCGATAATGTTAGACACATTGTACCTGAGGAGACCATGAATTTCTTAATAAAAACAAATGTCAGTCAGTTTTTTGACATGCTTACTTTTCCCCAAGATAATGTGTTGACTCTACATATCATGTGATTTTGGAATAATGAAAGAAGAGCTTTTGTGATGGGTGGGAAGTTGATAAAACTCAACCAGACCAAGTTGCATTGTTGTTAGGCATGCCCAACAAAGGAGAATCAGTTAGTTGAAGGAAAACTCCCTCATCTCGTGTAGATGCAAGAGCAATAAAAGGAAGATGTGACTAAGTTTTCAAGAGAGTCTTCCACTTCTTTTGAGAAAATATTTCTTAAGTTTTTACTAAAAAATTTATCCTTTCCCTCGAGCAATTTTGGTGTGCCTCGCAGGGCTTTTTGGATTTGGGGAGAACGTATAGAACTTCTCTTCGTTTAACTGGCCTGCTACCATCTGTGATTATATGATTAATCAAATAAACTTTATCACGATCAAAAAAAAGCAAAATTAAAGAGAATTTACCTGTTCATATTGAAAGAGTATTTCTAAAGATGTGAAAAGGAAAAGGAGTAGAATTAATGAGAATTTACCTGTTCATATCGAAGAGCCCGCTGAAGTTCTTGTTGCTCAAGATATTCTTGGCTCTTTGTCCCCTTCTCAATCATTGTGTCTCATGTTTCTTCGAAATCCTCTTTGGAATCACACTTGCTCATGTATTTGTAGAAGAGATTGCCCACACTTTTGACACTAACAACACAATGAACTTTTGAAGGAAATTTCTTCTACATATGTCATTGGCATAATCTGTGTCGTGTTTGTGGAAGACAAACTTCAATGGCTTGCGCCATCGCTTGATCTTGATCCGTGAAAATTTTTGTTGGATGGTTGTCACCCATTATTCGGATAAATGCTTTGAATAATCATATAAAGGAATCAATGGTCTCATCAGATAAAAAAACTACTCCAAAGAGGACGTTTTGTCAATGGTGGTTCACCTCCATGAAAGGAGCAAATTGTACTTATTTAATCTAAAGCTTATATCAAATATTATCACATCCCCAAAGCAATCATAATCAAGTCTCCATAACTCGTCTCTCCAAATAAAGCTTCTGAGTCTTCCACACTCATCGGTTTCAAAATCCCAGACAAACACGATATCCTTAGATTGTCTCTCTATAAACAACTGAATTAGAGACTTGACATCCCCTTGTTATATTCTTTTCTTTCTCTCTTTTTGAATAAAATTGTATGCATCTCTCTTTGTACATTCAAGGTTCTCCGCCCACCTCAACCTCTGTGGCCATAAAGTTATATGCATATGTTGCTCGAATCTCTAATCATGTCATTAATCTCAACAAATCTGCATTTAACTCACTTATTTTTCTACTGGAACGCAAAAGATGCTTATCACCACTTTCGGCAAGAGAGTGGTTATGACTTTCAATGAATTTCTTAACTGTCAAATTTTCTTCAACATCAATGTCATATCTAACCATGGCTTGAGATCCAGTCCTCGTGGAAGCTTTTTTGAACTTCATTGTATTTGTTGGGTTTGACTCCTTTTGCCCAGCCTTTCCGCAAATAAAATCTTTGGTTTTAATCTTCTTAGTGTATGACCAATAGCTGTTATGGTCCTTCCTAATATAAAATCTTACGTGATGAGCATAGATACAGTAGCTTTCATAAGCTTCTTTTCAATGTGAATAGTTGTGTGAAAAAACCTCTCTGTGATTGGATCATTACACATATTTCTACACTGCACATTACCACACTAATTTAACGAGGGTCAGATACATATAACACAACAATAATGTAACAATAATACAATAATAACACAAAAATAACATGTCAATATTACAACAAAAATATGACAATAATACAACTATAATATAGTAATATTACTACCTAAACAAAACAATGCTAGCTGTGATGACCATGGCTTGGTCAATTTCAATGGATTTGCTTAAGTTTGGGGCTTGGATTAAAATTTGGGCTTTTGGTTTAAATTTGGGTATATGTTGGGCTTGAGTTAAGATTTGGGTCAAATGATTGGCCAAATTAATGTGTATGATTGTCATGAGATGTTTGGAAAAGGAATTGGGTGATTTTGAATTGATTTTGAAGTTCAATTTAGTGGAATTTGACTTATGTTCAATTTTTGGGCATTTGGGCTAGACTTGGGTTTGGATTGGGCTAGGGGTTAGATTTGGTTCAATTGATGGCTCAAATTAGTTTAAGGGATGTGATGAAGGGTTTTGGATATCAATTGGGTTAAAATTACGGAGTTATGAGGTTTAGTTTGGTGACATTTGGATTTTAGGGTAAAATCGGGTTTTTTGTCAAAAAATGGTCAAATTGGTCAAATTGGACTTCATGAGTGTCAAAATTGGTTTTAGGAGTGCTTAATATAATTTTGGAGGTTTTGGGAAATTTTGGGCTCCTAAGGGCATTTTGATAATTTTGGCAAAGTTAGAGGTATTTTAGGAATTTTGGAAATTTTGGAATGTTTTGGGCAATTTGAGTGACTTAAAAGAGTTTGAGATGATTTTTGGACAAATTTGGGTAGTTTGGGTATTTTGGGAAAATTTAGTATTTCAGAGGCAATTTGGTAGTTTTGAGGAAGTTTAGGGGCAAAAGGCTAAATTGGGTATTTAGGTAAGATGAGATGAATTAAGGATGCTAATCATAAAATTACCCTTCTTTTTGAGCCATGAGACCAACATAACTCCCATTATGGATCCTCCATGTGCTGGTCTTAGCCAAACCCTAGCCTAGGGCTAATGGTTTAGGGGACCATCCACATGAGTTTCCAAAAAAGTATGGGATCAAGCTAGACATCAGTAGGTTAAGAGTTGAGGTTGTGAGTGCAGGTGAGGGGTATCAAGTGTGTGTGCAAGACTGACCAAGACCACACCACCAAGGGCTGGCCCTTAGGCCAAACAGTCCTAAGGGGACTTCTCTTGAGCTCCACCATATTGGCTCCACATACTAAGTGCTAGAGTTTAAAACCAACCTGTGGAACTTCAAGATGAGAAAAGAAGAGTTTTTAGAATTTTTAATGGTGAGGGTTCCTTTACTCGTCTCATAGGAATAGTCAATAGGAAAGCCTTATGGCTAGATTCTAGGTTTCTAGGGAAGAGACTAAACCTCAACCAAAAGTAAGGTCAACAATTATAAGTATGTAAGAATGAAAAGGTACAAAGTTAGACTTCATTAAGTGCATAGAGATCCAATGGATAGTCAGAGCAGTCAGGGCTTAATATATAGAGAGTATTAAGTAAGGGGAAGAAGAAATTAAAAAAAAAACATAGCATCAAATGTTTGGGTATTATGCTGGTCAAAAGGTTTATGGATTTTTTTCCTTAAAATAAAATACCTTAAGTTCTTGCTCAGATGTAAGTTTGGATGGCTACAATAAAGTCAGTGATAAAGAAATTAGATCAAAAAAATATAATGGGGGAAAGAGCTTGAAGAAGACAAAGAATAAGAGGAGGAAATTGTGTGTGCAAGAAGGAGATAGAAGAGTATTAACATGTATTTATATGAGTTTGTTTTATTATTAACTATGTTTTTAATTGAACAAATAATTGTAATCTTATTCATTTTATATATATTTGGATGGCAATTTATACGTATAATAATTTACTCATGTTAGTTAATTTATTATGATATTTTGATAACTAATTATAACACTTCAAAAAATGTGGATTTTTTATTTATGTATGTTATATATGAAAGAAATGAAAAATAATTATCATTATATATTAATTTCAAACTTCTTATAAGATATTTTCATAGAATTTTGGTAGAAACTCCATTATTATCATTGCTATAAGATGATCTAATGGTGAAATATAAGCTAAACTTTTTTTTTCTCTTTTTCCTGTGGCAAATTTCCTAGTGAAAATGTTAGTCAATATTTCTCGATAAGAAAAAAACTTTTACTAGCCAATCTTCCCCTTTGGTTGGCTCTTTGATATTCTTATCCATTGATTGTTCTCCGCTTACTTGTGGAAGAAATTTTACTAAAAATTCACATGTGACACTTTCAGTTAGAAATTTTATTTGTTCAAATTTATTTCTAATCAAGGGATTACTGTGAGAAAAATATAATTAAAAATATAAAAAAAATATTTTGGTGGAACCTCAAGAATTTAAAAATGCTATAGAAAAAATGAGAGTATTTTTATATAATGTTCATTGATCATGCAAACTTAAGATAAAATTTCTTTTTATGTTCTATTCAAAAGGAGACATTCTCATCTATCTTGTTTTATCCACTCTAACTTATTTTTCAATATGCATGTATAAATATGGGTGTGAATCTTTTCAAATTACATAACTCTTTTGTATGGGAATTTAAAGCTATAATATATTTATTTTACCATTAAGTGTTGACAACCTCCATTGATTCATTGTTTGATGTCACCAAATTAAAATTTGAGATAGAGGACTTTTATCTCCTACATTATTATCTTTTAAAGAATTTATTATTATATTCCCTTCAATTTATATATCTTAATATTTGTAATTGAAAATAAAATTATATCAATGTTGGTTGCATAATTTAGATTACCATTTCTTTATAGATTTTAACTTAGCTTTGTCTTTATCAATTTCTTTTTCTATTCAAACTTTTTTTTTATCTTCAAGACATGTTATTGTCTTTAAGCTATATGAGATGTTTGTAATGTATTGTAGTAGAACTATTGGCCACCCTCATATTGTAACTATTTTTTGGATGAAATAAAATTTCCTATGGAATTACCAAAAAAAACTAAAATAGATGCAAGTAGTAGACTAATAGAATAAGAATATATATATTTAAACTTTTAGAAGACAATAAATCTTTCTTCACAAAACTAGAAAAAGTGTCTAAAAATTATCATCAACTATTTAGAAATCAACTATTCTTTACTAGAAGCATACATCCAAGTAGAAAATTCTATGAACTAAGCATACATAGGAACAATTCTTTTATTTGACTATAAGTAAACTAACATATAAACATCTATAATAATATTAGTTATGGATTATTTAATGTTATCTTGCAAAACTCAAATACTTTTGGTCAAAAGCATGCAACAAAGAAAAAAAATTGATGAAATAAACTTACATATAAACAAGTCTACTATTTAATTATATGTAAAATAATTTATAAACTTCTATAATAATATTAATTAGGGAATATTTAATCTCATCCATACTCTAATATGAGATGCATGCTTTATCTCACATATTTTTAATAATCTTAAAAATAAACTAAAAAGAAATAAAGTTATACATGTAATTATTATATTTTGAAGCTTAAAATAAACCATGCATTTAAAATTTAGTTGTGTTGACCACATTTCTATTAACACTATTCACTAAAAGGGATGTTTGCACTTTTTCCATTTTTATATTCAAGGGAAAGTGTGAATAAGGTTGTGTAGACTTTAAAAAAGTCAAAATAAAAGTTATAAAGTGGTTTTGAATGGATAATATAAAATTCTATGATATTGCATTTAATGTTTGATGAGGAAATATAAAAATACTATAGGTGGCTATCTTAAAATAAAAAACTTTACTCATATACTAATTAAAGTGTATGCCACACAATAAAAGAAAAAATGAGGAAGTGTGTAATTTTAAAATTATAATTTTTAATTTATTTATTCTAAAATACTTTATCTCTTCATATAGAATTAATTTTAATAAAAATACAATATATAAAAAAATTGATTTCGATAGCAAATGAGGAGATGAATATTAAAATAACATAAATCAAACAAATATATAGTTATTTATCTTATTTCTTTTATTTGACAAGTTAACATAGGATATGTTTCTTGAAATAAAAGTCATTTATCCACACAAAATGACTATTTAAGGTAACTATTATAAAAATTACAATAATTTTCATCATATCAAATTTCACAAGATTAAGCCACTCTGCAAATAATATAAATATTTGAGTGTATTGCAAAGTAATATATATATATATATATATATATATGATGGTTCAACACTAATGCTTATGTTTACATTCAGAGCTTAGATTTTTTTGCTTCTCTTTTTTCCATTGTAAGGAAAGAAGCATATTTTCTTAAAATGTAATAAATAAATTCTGCACCCTCTCTTCATTTCAAAACTAAGAGATTGTAACTTTAACTAACTAGCTTGGGACATCTTGTTCTTTACAAAAAAAAAAAAAGGATGAAATGATCTTACTTTAGGTAAAATCAAAATTTTATAACTCAACCATATTTTCAACTCGATAGATTAAAAGAGAAATAATGAAATAAGAAGACAAAAAGCGAATACTTCAAAAATTCTCTTATGGATTTCAAAATCAATCTCAAATAGTTTTCTATACCAAAAAAAAACTGATTTTACAAATTTTTAACATCCCTAAAAGTATAACTATTTTTCATATTTAAAGCTTGAAGAAAATAATATATATAATGTGATTAATATATTGTTTAAATATTATAAATTATAATACATAAATAATATATGTTGAGCTATGATTGAGTTATATTCATTAGTGCTTAATTTAAGGAAAGAGAAGGGCACATTATCACTTAGAAGAATGAATCTAATAAAAGTTAAATTAAATGTTTTTATTAAAAAAATAGCTCCTAGAGATTATAAATTTTGTAATGTCATTTCAAGGGAAAATTTAAGTACTAAACATTGGTTGTTAGTTTTATAATTTAAGATGAAGCGTTTCAAGATGAATAATGCAAAAAAATATTATCATAGAGTTTGATTAAAGAACTAATAAGTTACAAATAAAATTATTTTTATGAGTAAACTTTAAGATCTTAAGATATGTGATGTGCATGAAGAAGTTATTATTATTTGGTATAAAGTAACAAGTACTTTTTGGCAAGTAAAAAAACATGTGATTACATAATCAAATGGAAGAGATCTTATGCATGAAGATAGTTGACGATGGAATTAAAATATGCAAAAAAAAGATGAAATTTTTTCATAAAGTTTGTTTGTATATAAAAGCTTGGAGGATTTAAGGGGGCCAATAAGGAGTATAAAAGAAAAAAAAATTGATATTAAGAAATTTTCTTTTCATAATCATTATAACAGATTAAATACTAAAGCGGTCGAGGGATATTTGTATAAGCTATCCAAACTTAGACAAAAAATAAAGATTTAGTTCAAGTAATATATATTAAGAAAGGAAAAAAAATCTTTTCTTAGATTAACATGTTGCATAAGTAGAAGAATTATTTTGAAAAAATTTTATGAAGATTATGAAAGTAAGATTGACTTTATTGCTCTTAATATCGTAAATGAAAATAAAATTTTATTTTTTAGCATCGTATTGTTAAGAAAAAATTTTAGAAGACTGTTAAGAAAATGAAGTATAGAAAAGGACTATATTTGATGGTTTTTCAATAGAAGTCTGACAATGATTACAAGATCTGGGAAGATTTTAACTTACTAAATTTTTTGATAAGAATTTAAAAGCTAAAGAGATGTCTAATGAGTAAAGGAAGAGTTCATTGAATACTATCTTTAAGAATAAAGGGGAAGAATAAGCATGTAAAAGTTATGGAGTAATCAAGTTAATGAGCTATGCATTAAAGTTATGTGAGAGAATAATTGAACCTTGGATATGATATGATGCAAATATTTCTTAAAATCAGTTTAGATTCATGTCAATCAAGTCTTGTCTGGAAGATATACTTTTATTAAGGTTTGATGTAGAAGCTCAATGAGATTAAAGAGAATTTACATCTGATTTTTTTTTTATTTAGAAAAAAATTAATGATATAGTTCCAAGGTAAGTATTATAAAGAGTTATAGAAATGAATATTTTTGTAGTGCTTATTTTCAAGTCATTAAAGTTATGTATATTAGACTTGTTAATTATGTTTAGACCTGTAGTGTGATATAAAAGTACCTTTTATACTTAATGGAAAATTATATATGATGGTGGTGAGGCTTGCAATGCTTTATGGCGCA
>NEWO01000569.1:0-18369 GCA_003013225.1 Phalaenopsis aphrodite
TCACTTAATAGTTGAACTTGAATATAAAGCATATTGGTAATATAAAGAGTTTAATTATAAATTAAAAAGATGCTCGTGAGAAAAGATTATTGCAATTAAAGGAGCTTGAAGAGATAAGGAATGAATCTTATGAGACTGATAAGATATACAAAGAAAAGATGAAGATGTGGCATGATTAAAGAATTCTTACTAAAAATTTTCAGCCAGGGCAACAAGTTTTGATATATAATATAAGGTTAAGAATATTTCTATGAAAACTTAAGTCAAGGTGGATGTGCCTATTTATTGTGATGAAAGTTTATCCTTATGGAGTTGTGGATATTAATAATCCTAAAATTGATAAAGTGTTTAAAGTGAATGGTCATAGACTAAAATCTTATTTTATAGGGGATCAGCATAAATTTAATGATCGAATGATGTTGGGTTAGCCAGAATAAGCACTGCTTATGTCAGGCTGACGACGTAAAGCCAAGCAGCTTTGTGGGAGGCAGCCTATAATTATCAGTGTGTTTTTGCTTTGATTGTTATTTGTGTGTGATTAAGAAACTTGAGGTAGTGTTTTTGACATTATTATGTGTTATTATTGATTTTAAGACTTTGTTTAGTAACCTAGACATGTTAGAATGAGAATTTGGGCGTTAAGTTGATTGGTGCAAAATTGACATCTGACACATAATTTAATTGAGTTATATGGGAGAATTTTGAGAGAGAGGAGAGTTGTAGGAGATAAAAATAGTCATTTAAGTGTTATGAGACCATTTAAGGGTAGTATACTTAGGCTAATAGTGCATTTTACTTAAATTTTAAAATCTCAAAAATCATGCTCTGGCGCCTAAGCGCCACATTCTCGAGCTTAAGCGTGATGTAACCTGAGAGGCAGACGCCTAAGCGTCACTTACCCACACTTAAGTGTCGGTTCACAAAATCAGTTCGTGAATGGTTAAAAGTGAAGATTAAACCAAAAAATTGCCATTTTTACCCTCGCTGTCAACTTATTCCTCTCGAGTTTGTGATTTAGAGAGCTAGGGCAAGCCATTAAGTGGAGATTTCTTGGTAGAATTGAGCAAAATTTGCTAGATTCGGATTTCTTAAGGTAAGAACTTTACTTCTATGTAAAATATTTGGATTTTCACCATGTATTTTAAGTAAATTTGGAAGAAGTCAAAAATCACTATTCATGGTAAAAAATGAAGAAACTCAATGGAAATTGCATAGGAAGTGTAGTTTATACTTCTAGGAGTTGAGTTTAGTGGATTATACTTGATTTTTTAAGTTATTGTGGAATTTTATGAATATTGTTGACTGACACCAAGAATGAAGAGGAGCAAAGGAAAAAGCCACTTTGATTCGAGCAAATTTATGAGGTCAAAAGCTCAATATAAGTACAGTGATGCTCTGTAATCACGAAAGCTTATCCAAGAGAATTGTTTTAAAAATCCAGGTGGATCTGAAGAAGATTCGATTGTTTGCCAATAGTGGGAACGATTCTGCTATTTTTTTGATGTGGCGGTTATTTATGTAGTTTGGGAGTTTTATGCAAACCTCCTTGAAGCTAAAGAGGATCGAGTCAAGGTTAGAAGAAAATTGGTACCTTTTTCACTAGAGGTAATTAATATGTTTTATCATTTACCACCTGATACTTTGTATTTTTATGTGAACTATAGTCCTACTGAGACGGAGCTAAAGGAGATTATTTCCTATTTGATTGTTGGAAAAGGACTCTAGAAGATCATAAATGAGAGAAGAGTCAAGTTTGCCACATCAAAGTTAAGTGCACCATCAAAGGCATGACACTATTTTATTTTAGCTCGTCTAATACCTATAAATCTTCTCAGTGAAGTTACAAAAGAGAAGGCAACTTTGAACTATTTTATTCAAAAAGGCAAGTTCATCAACATTGAAGCTTTGATTTATCAGACTATCATCAGTTCTACCACTGCCGCTACTACTATAGGTCTGGGAATTGCTTCCTTTATCTTTTCTTTATGTGAGTAGGCTGGAGTGAGATATGATATCTAGGAGGAAGTACTATTGCCTTTAAAGCCAATTACTAGTGTTAATGTGAAGTCATATTTAGAGCATTCTATTTTTGGCTAGAGAGGAGGATTTTCAAGGAGCTATGGAATGACAACCTCTGCTGCTTCGACATATAGACCATCTACTTCTAGAGGTGATTCCATGGAAACTCAAGATCAATTATTATGGAGTATGATGAACAATATCAATTATACTGCAGATAAAGTAAGAAATTTAGAAAGCGTTGCAGATCATATCGATGGGTATAACAGAAGAAAAAGTGATTATGAAGAGAAATTTCACTCATCTTTGGAGGACCTCATTTTTGGTAACCCAGGAGTGCAATTTCATCCACATCCTAGATACCCTGATCATGAGTCTACAAATGTCTGGAATAGCAGTGATTCTAAAGGTGATGAGGAGGAGGACTGAGTTATTTATTTTTATGTATGTAATATGTGTTAGACTATGTGTTTTGGACTTGTGATATGTATGTTTGTGTATTGGTTTGGACTTTGTGATGTGTGAGGCTTTTATTTTGTTTAATTGTATTATAATATTGTGATTTATTAGTAGTTTGTTTTAAAATTCTAGGGTAGTAATTGTTGTTGTGTGTTTATTATTGTGTTAGTTAGTTAGAATTTAACTTATTTCTATGTTTTTTGAAAAGTTAAAAATCTTGCTAACTTTAGTTTTAAATTTTAAACTCAGAAAACTGCTACCCTGTATTTTTCTTTTATCATGTTAGTGTGTTTGTTTTATGTTGAGACTGAAAATCAAAGTTAGTATGTTAGTTTGTTTTTATGTTTGTACCCACTACTTAGAAGTCTATTGAATCTCTACATGTTGAATTGAAATGAAAATGATAGAAAATTAATCAAAAATTAATTTTACTTCTGTTTTTAGTTTTATACATGTATAATTAGGATATGAAAATTATTGTAAGCATGTTATTTCAAATTTTCATTCCTGCTTATTAATGTTTGTTGTTAAACTGTTTAATCTATTAAAAATTTAAGTTTTGGGGGGGATGAAAAATATTTTCAAATCTCGAATTTTATTTGTTCTCAAATGTGCTACAAGTGAATTTTATATGAAAAAAAAATGATTATGTATATGAAGTTATATTAGGGAAGTAAAATTTGGTTTTAGAATGAGCAACAAAATTTAGTTAAAATTCTGAGTAATGAAGAAAAACTTTCAGTTAAAAATTTTTAGTGTAGAAAATTTTAAATATAGTGCAACTATCTTTAGTAAAAAAAATTATATTTTATAAAATTTTAGAAATTTAGACTTTTATTTTTAATACTTAAACTTCTTTTGTTGAAAATAATATTCAAAACTACTATGATATTTGTAAGTAAAAGATTTATATCAGGACTTTGCTTTAGGAAAGGAGAAGTGGAATTCAAAACCATTAAAGGCCTATCCAGATTTTGTAATGCTTGCCTGAAAAAGAAAAAGAAAAAGAAAAAGAAAAAGAAAAAGTAAGCGAGGAGAAGCTTGAGGATTTGTGTCTAATCAAAAGTTTATTTGACATTTGACATTTTTAAAGTATAAGACTTGAGAAACTCTTAAGCTTAAGGATATACTATAGTAAGTAAAATTATTCTTAATAAAAATTTTTAAGTGGAGATAATAAAAGGACTAAATTCTAAACTTGGAGAATCTACAATATTTCTAAAATAGATAACTCATATTTTCATCTTTTTTAAAATTAAAAATTTTTAAATTTTAAGTTGGTCTCATTTACTGCATGTCTACTATATTTTTAAATCTAAATTTTAGTAACTCCTAAAGAAACTCATATACATATCATACTTATTTAGTTTTTAAAGATTGAAGTGTCACTTAAGGCAATTAAGATTTTAAGTTTGGAGGATTTTGATACACCTAAAATATATAGTGTGTTTAGATGCATTTTTATACCTATTTTTGAGATATTGCGCTTTAATGGAAGGTATTTGTGTTTTTTTTCTTTCAGGCACAATTAAAAAGTTAAAAAATGCTAAAACGGGTGAAAAATAATCAAATTTGGTGCAAAAATGTGAAATTTTGGCAAAATTGCTTTGGAGCCTAAGCGTCAGATCCGGCGCTTAAGCGCTGGTGAAACAGAGAAGGTCACACCTAAGCGCTAGAGGCCCCGCGCTTAAGCGCCAGAGGCAGTTATTTGGCATTTTTTCATTTGACCAAATTTTGAAGAGACATTTGAGACACCTATTGGCTAAAGAGGGAGGTTATGACCACTAGGAACAAAAATATTGATAAAAGACCTATGAAAGGAGGCATCTCTTGGAGAATATATTGAATTTGGACACATTTTGAAGAATTTCCAAGGCACCTCTTAAGAAATTTACAAAAGAAGAAAGTTGAGACATTTTACGGAGGTGCTTGAAAGTTCTGAAATGAGTTTGAAGAGGAAGATTCCTGAGGAGGTTTGAGGGATAATTTTGGAAAGATTTTCAAGCACCACACAAATTTACTTTCTCCTTTTTGTTTTTAGTTTATTTTGAGAGTTTTATAAAAGAGAAGAGATTCAAAGGAACTTCTAGAGTTTGGTGGAGGATTTGAGATAAGTTTTTATCTTTTTTTTTAAACTACTTTTGGTTTTAATCGAGACTTCTTGTTGCTTTGATGATGATTTCTACTTTTAAACTAAACTTTGGTTTTGTTTTCTACATGGATTCTTAGTAGTTTTCTTTATCTCTCTTTCTAAAATGGTAAGTAATTAATGTTTTGGAAGAAAGTTCTGGAGAGTATTAATCTTTAATGTTGGAAGAATTTGTGATGATTTAATTCCATGCACTTCATTTACTTCTTGATTTAGCCTATCTAGATATTAAAATTTGTTGTCAAAAAATGTAAGAACCAGGCTAGTATTGTCTCAATTAACAATAGGAAAGAATCACATGAGGTTGTATGAATGAGAATGTAATTCATATGATTTAGTGCAAATAAATAGAGAAATATACTTTAAAGGGTGTAGAGTTAGAGGACTTTAATGTGACAGGTTAAAGCCCCCAACTTGGTTTATTGTTTTAGATTTTGATACGAGTTGTTAGCCCAAAATTGAGGGAGTCGAGAGAACTCTAGAGTGAGAGTTAGTATTCTCCCTTCCTAGCCGGCCTTCAGAACTCTTTAAACTTTAAATTAGCCAATGTTCTTTATAGCATCTCTAGTAATGGTAAAAAATATAATTGCTCTTATTTGGCAAACACAATTAGCATACTTCCATAACATAATTCCTATACTTATTACTAATTCATTATAAGGAGAAAGGTATTTTCAAATCAAGTTATTTTCTTTTACATAAACTTAAGTTATCTTATTTAGTTATTATTGTTTTATCAAAATATCAAATATACCAAAAAAAGAGATTTGAATTTAATATTGTGAAAAGATTTATAGTTTAAGTAATTGTCTTTTTAGAATATAAAGTTTATTGTTCAATAGTGCATATTGCATAATTTCCTTGTGGGTTCGATATTCAGTTCTTAATCAAAAAGTCTTATATTACTTGATAACAATACATATACTTATGTGATATCCTAATATATATAAATTAAGGAGTTAAATTCTTATTTTCTACAGGATCAAGTTTTTTGTTCTGTTGCATAGTAAGGAAATATAAGTAAAAATTATAATAAAATTCATTGTTATACTGTTGCATATAAACAGTTAGGATTAGCTAACCAATTTCTTGGAAGTTACCTTCTCTATAAATGAAGGACAAATGAATAGTTAAATTGTACCTTTCAATAACCTCTTGAATTTTATTCATTGTGTCAAGAAAATCCCATCTAGGCCTAGCAAACTTATAAAACTCATTAATAAGGATTTGAGAATCCATTTCAATAATAATTTTAGATAGTTTAAGGTATGCCACCACCTGCAAAGCCAGCAAAAATGCCCAGCTTTCAACCTCCAAAGGAGAAGAGACATAGAAAAAAGAAGCAAAACAATATAAACACTGCTCAGAATGGTTCTGTAAGATCACACACACAAGCTGTGTTGGAATTTCAGCTTCCATCAATATTAAACTTGACCCATTCCAATGGAGGGGGTTGTCATCTTGACAAAATAGCCATCCTACCCATCTGTGACTGTGAAGTATCACAAGGTAAACATACAGCATGACAATCTCTTTAAAAATGAGCAAGGATATTAGAGGCTATAATGGAAGGAGCATAACATATTATTCCCATATTTATTATCATTCCTCACAACCCAAATGAACCAAAGCACCACAAAATGAAACCAGAATAGTTTTTTATTAACACGGGTAGCAGCTCTCCAAATTTTAATAAGATCGGCAATAAACGATGAGTTAAGCCATTTGATATGAAAATGATTACCCAAAATATTCCAGGTATCAGCTGCAAAAGGACAAAGATTGAAAAGATGCATTGCAGTTTCCTGATCTTTTTTACATAATTAGCATTGAGACGCCAACTTCAAACCTTTCAGTTTCAAAATATCATCAAAAGGCAAAAAAAATCTCCATAAGAAGAAATGGATAGATGGAGAGATTAACTTGTTCCAAATAATATGCTGATGTGGGGTGAATTTAGTGTGTTAATTTTGCAAAAAATTTTCAATATTACAAAATACACACGGCAGATACAAAAGTAAATATGCAATTTAATTCCAATAAAAATAAATTTAGTGAAAATAGTTTTATCTTTTAAAAAACTTTAAACTGTCAAATCCCCTTAAAATAATGCAAGTATACTTATTGCTCAAGTAATAAAGGGTTCTAATGGAGTCCTAGATATTGATCCCACAGAGAAGTTGGAAATGCATATAAATATATTCTTAAGATATCAATGTAAACTACAATTTTAAACTATGAAAGTGAAGTATGAAATTTGAATTTAAAGTAAATGAGTGAATGTTAAATAAAATGCAATTAAAAGACTAAGTTAATTAAACTAATTGTTAAGCCTTCAAAAGTAAAATTTATGAAAACTAAATAAATTGTTTGCGGTGAAAAGTTCAAATTTACAAAAGCATCCTTCCCCTTTACAATGAGTGTATGGATTTTGAAGAAATTAAAATCAATTGAAAATATATAAAAATGTTTTGTGCCAAATAGCTGAAATCCTATTCTTTATCATATTTCAAGTGCATTAAGAATATTAACTAATCCAGAGTTTGGTCTCTAACTCTATGGTTAGGCTGGGAGGATATCGACTGCCACTCCAGAGCTCTCATTACTCCCTCACCTGAGGGCTAACAATCTTGCATTAGTTTCCAATCAACTGGACCAAATTTAAGATTTTAATCTGTCACCTTAAAATTTACAATTATGCATCCAACAAAGTATATTTCCCTATGTATTTGCACTCAACCCCACGGATGATATCCTCTCCCATGGAATCAAATGTGATTATCCCCATGTTGTACAAATTATAGCCCTTTCAAAACTTATGTTTCTGAACACATTTTAACATTTCAATTAGCCAGGTCGATAAGTAAATGAAGATCGAGTTCAAATCATCACAAATTATTGACATCTAAAACTGTATAAAATAAAATCATTTCTTCACAAAATCATATCTCATAGTACGGAGAAGGATAAAGAAGATTACTCAGAATTCATCATAAGGGTACAACAAAACACAAATTTCATATATAAAAATAAGTTTACAGAACAAGGAAATAAAAGAACACAACTTATCTCACAATTCCTCCCAAGCAAATCCCTAGAAGTTCACTTCAAGCACTTTCCCTCTTTATAAGCACTCTCAATTCTCTCTTATAAGTGTAATGAAGAAGAAAACTCTCACCTTCCCTCTCCTCTTACAATTCTTTAAGAAATTCTTCAAGCCCTTGACTTTCTCTCTCTATCTTACGCTACACTCTCGCTTCAAGCTCCTCTTGCCACCCCCTTCAAAACTCTCTTCAAGCCCTAGACTTTCCTCCCTGTTATTAGAGATTGCCTCCCTACAAAAGGAATTCGAAATTCCATCCAAAATTTTATCCATAAGTCAACCCTTTTGAATTCACAAGACATGTTTATTGATCTAAGAGACATATCCCTTCATGAAAGAACCTTCCAATGTGTTTAGATGCATTTAATCACTCCATGGGGTATTTAGAACAAGTTTCCCTTTCAAAATTCCTACCAAATTCATCCCAAACAGCCTTAATCCATAAAAATTTGTCTCTGGAGCTTCAGGCACTGGTTATGGTGCTTCAGGCGCCAACTTGCATAAGACCGTGTTACTCTGGGTTTTGGTACTAGCGCTTCAAGCGCCAACTTGCTTAAATCTGGTGCTTTTGGCACTAGCTCCTTGTCAAATGCTGCTTCAACCGCTAATTCTGATGCTTCAGACACCATCTCTTTGTCAATTGGCACCTCAGGTGCCAGTTCTAGCGCATCAGATACCATAATCCCAAAATTTTTTGTTTTGGCTTTGAATTTTGTCCTTTTTTCTACTTTTGCTCCAAATTCCTAAAAGTGATATACCTGCAACAACAACATGCAAATACCCTTCTTTAAAGTGCAATATCACAAAAAAAGCATAAAATGTGTACTTAAATCAATATATTATTTTGGTGTATCAAAATCCCTCAAAATTAGATGTTATTTGTCCTTAAGAGACATTTTTACTATATAAAACTTATGATAAAGATTAATTTATAACTTTTATACTTTAATTTAATTAATAAAACAATAAAATTTAACAAAATCTTTAATAACTTAGATTAAAATTTTATGTTTAAGAGTACTTAGTAATCAAATTTAAGGTTTCTGAAGCTCTATTCTTTTTTAGAAGACATTTAATTAGTCATATCAAGGAAACTAAGAAAACTCATAAGAAAAATAACTTCATGAAAACTTTACTAATAATTATACTAATACTCCAATACAAGTTTAGAAATTTTAATAAAGCCTTTTCCTTAATTTGATTCAAGTGAAGCTAATTTTTTATTAGGCATCTCCTCAAGCTTCTCCTCACTCATTTTTCTTTTCTTTTCTTCTTTTCTTCTTTTCCATTTTCTTATTCAGGATCTTTTCAATCCTTTTGTTTTCTTTCTATTTCAAGTGAGGATTACTATATCTGGATAACGTTTAATAATTTTGAACTTCACTATCCTCTTCTTAAAGTCCACACTTTTTACCTTTCTTCACTTTATAAATTCATAATAGTTTATGATTTTTCATAATGTTTCATTCTTTTCTTCTTACAAGAAACTCAAATATTCTTAATATTTCAAAAATACAATTTCCTTTACTTAAAATAGAAAAACACAGTCTTATCTTATCATACCAAACATCTTTAACTTAAAAATTGACCTTTTTTATTAAAACATTTTATCTAAATTTACCATAATATAAATAAACATTAGTGTTGTCATTTCAAGTTAAATTTTAATTTTTTAGGTCATGTTAAATTAGTTTTAAAAATATAGTTAATTGAGGATAAATAAAATTGAGTTTACTATTTTTTAAAAAAAGATTTTTCTTTCCCCAAACTTAGATTTTTAAGTAATTTAAAAATGTGTTAGTACAAAATTTAGTTGGTGAAAGAAAATCGTAAATGCATAACAATAAAAACTAACATGTAGAGGATTTATGAGTATGAAACTGGGCTATGGCATACTGCAGGTACTAACTTTAAAAAAACATACAGGCTTTAAAACATTAAATGAAACATACAGGCTTTAAAACATTAAAACAAACATAATATAGTTAATTAAGGATAAATAAAATTGAGTTTACTACTTTTTTAAAAAAGATTTTTCTTTCCCCAAACTTAGATTTTTAATTAATTTAAAAATGTGTTAGTACAAAATTTAGTTGGTGAAAGAAAATCGTAAATGCATAACAATAAAAACTAACATGTAGATGATTTCTGGGTATGAAACTGGGCTATGGCATACTGTAGGTACTAACTTTAAAAAAACATACAGGCTTTAAAACATTAAATGAAACATAATATATTTTAAAGGATTTGCTAAAAATTAAAAACAGAAACAAAAACTGAAAAACAAAAAATTCAGAAAAAGTAAAAAATTTATAGTTTATATTATAGTTCACAATGCAGTATTAGATAAAAGTTCTTACTACAATAGTTTTAAAGAAAATACATAACAACATAATCAATATAACAAACCACATCAAACAAACAAACTAAACTCCTAAGAATATCAATCTTAATCACTTTCCTCATCACTTCTTCTTCTTCTTCTTCTTCTTGTTCTTCTTCTTCTTCTTGTTCTTCTTCTTCATCATCATGATCTGGAGCATAAAGAGTGAAGCTGGGGCAATTTGGAAATTCTACATTATACTCACCCCTAAGATATCTAACCATAGCCTCCTCATAAGTTATATCATGTTGAACTCTCCTTTGCTTATATTCATCATTGTAAGCATTCCTTACTTCAATTCCTCCAATATTTTTTTGCATATTCACAATATCCATTTGTTGAATCATGAGCAACTTCATGATATTTTCAAATGAAACAAAGTAAGAAATAGATGCCCCTACAACTGATGTTGAGGCTCTATCACTACCTCCACTCTTAGACTCAACAAATGATTCAACTCTTTGAATGGTATGCCTCCGAATAGAATTTTGTGGCTACAGCTTTTCCTCATTTCTATTGGACTCTACTCTTGATTGCTCACATAAAAAGAAAATTAGGGCAGGGTAACCCAAACCTCTAGTTGTAGCACTACTAGCTATACTCCGAGCATGATGAACTATAAGAGCAACAAGATCTACTACCTTCATTTTCTGAATGTAGATGTTTAGCACTGCTCTATCCTTCGTTACTTCACTTAGATGATTTATTGGTAGTAATTTAGCAGAGATGAAGTAGTGACATACCTTTGACTGAATAGTCATCATGGAAGTTGAGAAGTTAACTTTCTTATTATTTTAATCTTCCATTCTCCTTTTGCATCAGTAAGAAAGGCAATCACTTCATCCAGTGATGAATCAGTCATCACAAATGTAGTGTATTCACAATGAAATGCATTTCTTAGTCCATAAAAAACATGGATCCTTTCTCTAGAAAACTCAACTTGCTTACCTCTCAGAAAGATGTGATCATCAGTAGTGAATTGCAAGTTGGCATAGAACTCTCGAATCAAAGGTACAATTGCTACTGGTGAACATTTCTTTAATCAAACATTGATCCATTCTCTAGAAATAGCAATCCTCTCCCAATTTCTGGTGACGATCAACCTCTCGATCTCGCCACCCTGGTTAGCAAATGCCCGTTCCTAGATCAATTTTCTTATTTTCATTTCAGTATTATAACAATGTTTGGCTCTAAAATTGACAAATTTCCTCAAATCAAAATCTTTTATCAGCTTTCCTCTCTTTACTTGTGGAGCCATTGAATTTTTTTATGAAAATTTATTTAAAATCCAAATAAATTATAAAATCAAAAGTCTAACTCTGCAAGTAAGATTATCTGTAAGAAACATTTCACCATGGGTGTTTTTTGAGCTCTGTCATTTAAAATCCCAAATTTCAGATCTTCAATAATGTATGAAAAATCTATGGTGAAAATAAAAAACTTCTAAGTGAAAGTGAAGCTCTTACCAAGAGAAGATGAAATCTAGAATCTTTGGCATTCAAAATCGTTTATAATGTGCACAATGTGAAGCCCTATGTCATGATTTAGAGGTAGAAGACAACCCAAGCAGTAAAAATGAAGTTTTACTATGTGATTTCTCAGTTTTGAAGTGAAATGTGCATTATTGGGAATTTGGCACTTCAGGCGCCAATCTGGCGCATCAAGTGCCAACTCTCTATCAACTGGCGCATCATGCGTCAACAACTTAATTTTTCTAGATTTCATTTTTCTGTGGAGATCTGCTGCGTACCGCTTTACGTCAACCTCTAATTAACTCAAATAAACATTTATAATCATATTTAAATGATTTTTTATACCAAAATTTAACAAATAAAACAAAACTCACTGTTATATATACAATTCACGCCA
Source organism: Phalaenopsis aphrodite (assembly GCA_003013225.1). NCBI lineage: Eukaryota > Viridiplantae > Streptophyta > Magnoliopsida > Asparagales > Orchidaceae > Phalaenopsis > Phalaenopsis aphrodite. The sequence goes on from NEWO01000569.1 coordinate 11,983, forward strand.
TTACAAGCCAACCATTTTCAAGCCAACAAACTCTAATTCAGTGTCCAAAGTAAACCAAACACCCTAACACTGAAATATAAACATAAAAATACCAAACACATACATAAATATAGTTTAACAATTCATAAAGTAAGTTCAACACAACACAACATAATAACATAAGCAAATAGTACTAAATAAAACGCTCCATGCATAAAGTGAGTTCAAACATCTTCTTCACTCTCATCCTCTTCCATGGATTGATAATGCACGGACACGTTGAAGAAAGATCAATAAGGAAATTCATCAGTTGACTCATCTTCAATCCAAGCATGTTTCTTGAACATATATACCAAACCATCTTCAATACGACCAATATGTTCAAAACGTTCCTTCAGGCACTAGTCTAGATGATCCAACATTTAAGAAATATTCCCAATTGCATGCATAAGGTTTTATACCTCTTTTTCTATCTTCTTGATCTTTTTCAAAAGTACATTTGAACCGAAGTAAGGTTGAATAGGTAATGAATTCTGGGATGCTTGATCCATCAATACATTCATATCATTCTCATCTCCCATTCCAATACAGTTGCAATAGACCTTTGGATCCATCGGCTTCCAAGGAAGAAGCACTTTCTCTCAACTTTCATAAGGTACTTGTGATTGACTACATAGTAGGAAAATTGTGGATGGATGTCCCACTTCAGTTACAAATCCATTGACAATCAAACCTAAAACTGATTTTATAATTATTGTACCATTCTCAATAGGTTTCCCAGTTTGAATACATTAATTTAGAATAGCACTCTCATTAGTTACCTTACTGATTTTCATAGTGGGGAGTAATTTTGATGCAATAAAGAAATGTCACGTCTTAGATGCAAGATTTAACAATGATGATGAAAAACTTACATTTTGATCATCTCTGGCCTCCCAATTTGCATTTTCATCTATAAGGTATCAATAGAGTTCATTCATATTATCTCTTATAGGGGTAAATTTTGTGTAGTGGTAAATAGGAACAATTTCAATCATAAAATTCTCATTTATTCTTGAAGGAGTGAATTGTAGCAAAAACCCGCCTCACACATAGACAATTCCTTGGATGACTCCATGTAGATTTGCATAAAACTCTTTCACCACTATGAAAATTATGACGGCAGTAGTGTAGCAAAGCATTTTCTAGTGTTTCTATGCAATAATCTCTTCCACTTGAGTATTCGATGTGTTAAATCCTTGATTCATAAATCTCCTTTCCTTGATCAGCCTCTTCTTCACAAGAACTCAATAATGTGACTTCTGCGCATCGAAACTGACGAACTTTCTTAAGTTGAAAATTCTAAATCTCATGGAATTTTTAGAGTAGGAAGCCATAGGAATTGAAAACTAGCAACTCTTCCCTCGTTTTTCCCCCTAAAATGGACATTGGAATCAGTTTTTGGAAGTTATACGGATAATAACCAGCCAAAAACTCCTAAAAACCACCTTTTGAAACTTCTTAACTCAATTTGATCGTTGCGGCACTTCAGGTTCCGATTATGGCTCTTCAGGTGCCAGCTCTCTAGAATGTGGCACTTCAGGCACCAATCAGGCACATTAGGCCCTAGTTCCAAAAAAAAAATCGTCATTCCGATTTTGATCCAATAAATTCTCAATTCTTCCATAAAATTAGGTAAATGAAGATGTTTATGAATATTTTCTTAATGTCAAATTTCTCAATTACAGGGAATCTATAATATATGTTAAATATTCTGAACAAAACATATAAGCAAAATAAACTATGATAATATGGGTTGCCTCCCACAAAGGGCTTGGTTTAATGTTGTCAGCCTGACATTCCCAGACTTTATTCTAGGTGACCCAAAATTAAAGTATTTTTAAAAATTGGTCTTTGACCATCAAATATAGTTTCAATTTGTGCCCATTCACTTTAAATATCCTTCCAGTCTTAGGATCTTCAATGTTAATAGCTTCATAACTCTTGGTTCAAATTCTTTTTTTAATATCTTCCAATCATGCCATTCTTACACTCTTTCCTTATAAATCTTAGCATTATTATAAGATTCATTCATAATTTCTTCAAGATTATTTAACTGTAATAATCTTATCTCACAAGCATCTTTCAAATTGAAATTGATTCGTTAATAGCCCAATAAGTTTCATGCTCTAATTCTACTAGTAAGTGATAAGTCTTCCTAAAAATTAATCTATACTAGGACATTCCTATATGTTTCTTATAAGCTATCCTGTATGAGCATAATGCAGTACCTAATCTAACAAACTAATCCATTTTATTACAATCCACACTTTTTTCCAAAATCCTTTTAATTTCATGATTAGATAATTATGTCAAACCACTAGTCTGTGGATGATAAACAGTTGCAATTTTATGCATTATATAATATTTTCCCACTAATCTTGCAATTATTACATTCCTAAAATTATATCTTCCATCGGTAATGATTACTCTCGACATTTCATATCTTGTAAAAAATTTTTAATTAAAATTTTAAAGCACTTCGAGCATTACATCAAGGTAAAACAATTGCTTCAATCCATTTTGAAACATAATCTATTGCAATCAATATATACACATTTCAAAATGAAGGTATAAATGGTGCTATAAAATTCAATCCCCATGCATTAAAATTTTCAATTTCTAAATTAAAATTTTGATGCATTTCATTTATTTTTTAATATTACCTACTCTTTGACACTGATCACCTGTTTATATATATATATAAATATATATATATATATATATATATATATATATATATATATATATATATATATATATATATATATATATTAACTTCTCTAAATAGAGTAGGCCAAAAAAATCTTGATTGCAAAATTTTATGAACAGTTCTATCATTCCCAAAATGACCTCCAAATTTAGAATCATGATATTTTTTCTTAAATTTCTTTGTAAGACACACATCGTCTCATCACTAAATCTTTGTATTATTTATGCAAATATAGGTCATCGCAAAAATAAGATTTTGCATCATGAATGAATTTCTTCTCCTATTGTTTTGTCATTCCATATGACAAAATACCACTAACAATATAATTCACAATATTAGCATCCTAAGGTATTTCCCATCCTTTTACAACATAAATTTGTCATCATGAAATATTTCATTAATTTTTTTTCCAAGTCAAGTGTTTCTTCTTGTTCTAGTCTAGATAGATGATCAACAATTTGATTATTAGTATCTTTCCTAAAAACTATTACAAAATCAAATTCTTGCATCACAAGTACTCATATAATTAATCTTTTTTTGCATCTTTCTTTTGCGTTAAATATTTAATTTCTGAGTGATCATTATGCACAACTACTTTAGCTCCAATTAGATATGACTGAAACTGGTTAAAAACATAAAAAATGGCTAATAACTCTCTTTCAGTGTTGTTGTAGTTGATTTGAGCATCATTAAGAGCCTTAATAGCGTAGTATATGATTTTAAAAATCTTGTCATATATTTGCCCTAAAACAACTCCAATTGCATAATCACTTGAATCACACATTAATTCAAAAGGTTTCTCCCAATTAGGTGAAACATTTATAAGAGCAATGATCAATTTTTCCTTTAAATTTTCAAAGGTGTTAAGGCAATCTTGGTTAAAGTCAAAGTTTGTATCTTTTTTTAGAAGTTGGCATAAAGGCTTTGTAATTTTTCAAAAATCTTTAATATATCGCCTGTAAAATCCAGCATGTCCTAAAAGCTCCTAACTCCTCTTACAGTAGTAGGTGGTAGGTTTGATATTATCTAAATTTTTGTGGGATCTACTTTCATGTCGTTTTCTGAAATTTTATGCCCAAGCAAAATTCTTCCTGCAACCATCAATTGACATTTTTTTGAGTTTAATACGAGATTAGTATCATTCTAGAACATTCTCTAAATGATTTAGACATATTTCAAATGAAGTTCCCAATACAGAAAAATTGTTCATAAAGACTTCAATCCCTTTCTCAATTAAATCACTAAAAATTGACATCATACATCTTTGAAATGTTGCAGGTGCAATACATAATCCAAAGAGCATTTAACGAAAAACAATAGTTCCGTAAAGACTATTAAATGTTGTTTTTTCTTGATCCTCCGGAGCAATAGGTATTTAATGATGACCAGTATTTCCATCTTAAAAATAAATATCTCTGCCCAGCCATCCTATCCAACATCTGGTTCAAAAAGGGTGAAGAAAAATGTTCCTTCCTGGTGGAAAAATTTGATTTTTTTATAATCTATGTAGATCTGCCATCCAATGATTTGCCTTATTGGTATTAATTCATTATTCTCATTTTTCACTACAATCACTCCTCCTTTCTTTCAAACACAGTGAATTAGACTCACCCAAGAACTTTCTGAAATAGAATATATGATTCCAGCATCTGATCCTTTTAGAATATCTTTCTTGACAACTTCTTTTATTATAGGATTCAATCTCCTTTGAGGATCAGCTCTTGGTTCATGTTGATCTTCCAATAAAATTTTATGCATGCAAATTAAAGGACTAGTTCCTTTAATTTTAGCTAATATCCATCCAAAGGTTTTCTTATATCTTCTTAAAGTTTTCAACCACTGTTGTTCTTTCATATCAGTTAATTCTGAGGATACTATAACATGTAATGTAGATAAATCTTCTGAGAATGCATACTTAAAATGTGTAGGAAGTGTTTTTAGTTCTAGTTTAGGAGGTTTCTTAATATATGAAATCAAATTCTTATATTTCCTGTAGGGTTTAACATTTCAATTTTTTTCTGAACGTAATCCAAATCTTCAATACTCACTTCCATAGATTCATCTTAAATTTTATCTTCATCCTTATATTCCACATATTCTTTTTTAAATTGCTTTTCGAATGTCTTCTTGAAATAATTATGGCTTAAATCTTCGTTGATATCCATTTTGAAGCATTCAATCTCTTGCTCTTCGGTAAGGTATCTCATTGATTTTGCAATATTAAATGTAACTTCTTAATCACTAACTCACATAGTTATTTTACACCTTTATCATAGCTCTTCCAGTGGAAAGGAATGTTCTTCCAAAAATTATAGAAATATTTTATATCTTCCTCCATATCTAACACAATAAAATCCACAGAAAAGATAAATTTATCAACTTTTACCAAAACATCTTCTATAACTCCTTTAGGATAGGTAATCCAACGATCTGCTAACTGAAGAGTTGCAGTTGGTGAAATATCTCCTAAACCCAACCTTCTAAAAATTGATAAAAGAATAAGATTAATTCTGGCTCCTAAAGCACATAATGCTTTCCCAAATAAAATTTTGCCAATAGCACAGGGCATAGTAAAACTACCAGGATCTTTGAGTTTTTTATGAAGCTTTTTCTGAATTATAGTACTACACTCTTCACTGAGTGCAGCAGTCTCATTATCTACAATTCCTTTCCTTATTAAGTATATCCTTCATGAACTTCACATAGCTTGGCATTTTTTCCAAGGCTTCAACAAATGAAATGTTGATCGTTAATTTCCTTAACATTTCTAAAAATTTTGAAAATTGGTTATCTCAATTTTTCTACTTCAATCTTTGAGAAAATCGAGGTGATGGTCTTTTATACAGTGATTTTCATTAGTTTAATAGAACATTTTGACTATAAATGAAAATCTTCACTAGATTTTTCATTTTCCACCTCATCTTTTTCAAATTCAACTTCCACTCATTTTTGAACTATGCTTTCCAATTCTTTTCCACTTCTCAATTGAATAGCCTTAATTTTCTCTTTGTTCTAATTCTTAGGAATTACTTCAGCATTACTAGGCAACGCTCCTAAGAGGTCTATTGTTAAGTGCAATAGCAATACTTCCAAATTGATTTTCCATGTTTCTAATTGTAGCTCCTTGGCTTTGTAATTGGCTTCCCATTTCCAATACCAATTCTTCTATTGACAACTTTTTCTCCTTACTCTGCAAATTATTAAAACATAGAGGGTAATATGGTTCATAAGTTGGATTTTCTTGATTGTTGGAGTCTTTCAATGGGTTTGCAACATTGTTTCCCCATTTTAGATTTGCAACATTAGATTTATTGTTACTCCAACAAAAGTTTGGACGATTCTTCCAACCAGGAATATAATAATTGGCATAAGGATTATTAGATTGATTATTTATTATATTTAAGGTCTCAAAAAAAGATTGAGAATTTATCATTTGTCTCAATGAGTTTTCCTCATGCACAGGTGATGTCTGAGAATAATTCATTCCATATTGATCTATCTTCTTTGATATAGCATCTATTTGGGCAGCTAACATAGATATTGCATCAGAATCATGAATACTAGCTACTCTTTTTGGATTTAGCCTTTTAGAGGGCCATTAAAAATTATTAGTAGTCATCTCTTCAATTAAAGAATATGCTTCATCGAATAGTTTT